>OX457039.1:28254919-28449919 GCA_949752735.1 Lumbricus terrestris
ATTAGACCTATATATAACCTATATATAACATCAGTTCCATATCCGACTATTGAACTTAATGCATGTGCACTCATTCCTTCATATTATGTGTGTGTGTGTGTGTGTGTGTGTTCGTGCGTGTTGTGTGTGCGTATTGAAAATTTGTCCCGCTTGAACCTCAAAGCGAATTTAGTCATGAAATGAACACAACGACCGTGTATAGACTATACCGATGTGAAGACGAGGCTGTGATGGAGAGAAAGGGACGACCGATTTGTGCCATAATATACTCTAAGCTGTGACAGTTAAGAGTTGAAGCTTTATGTACGTGGCTGCATATATAAGGTGACTTATCACTCTTCTCCATCTTTTTTTAACTGCGCAATTTCAAGCATTTATGTAATTTCAGAGACTTATTTCAATATTTGGTCTATTTATTCAAGTCCACAAATTTAATTTTGTATTTGAAAACTTGCTTCATTTCTCGGAAAGAACTGCTAATTTACATGTTCCGGTTTTTCTACAGAACTGTAAGAAGTCATTCGCTTGTGAATCTATAACATATCATGATTCCATGATAAATTAAATTCCAAATGTTCTTGTGATGAGTTTGGCCCTATAGGGGGTCTTTGATCAGCTTCTCTCTGATCTCGTGATTGATTGATCGACTACTTGATTGATTGATTGATCGACTACTTGATTGATTGATTGATTGATTGATTGATCAATTAATCAGATGATTGATAGACCGCGATCAACAGAACAAAATTTTTGGGTTCGAATATCAAAAGGAGGATTTCTACCAATGAGATGAAAAGTGTGAGCAGTCGAGAAGGGGTCGAGCTTGACTGGAGCTGGGAGATGAACGTGAAAGACTCAATCCATGGATTGAGAGGTTGGGTTGGTGGGTGGGTGGGTGTGTGGGCGGACGGTAGGAGTGCTGTCGTGAAATTTCTCTAACAAGGGTGACTTCAGTTCTTCCGGTCATTTATCACGTGGTCAAAGATTAAACGGTCAGTTGATGGACATTGCAGCTGCTGCATTAGACAGCTGTCGTCGACTGGTCAATATATAGAAGGGATCAGGGTATGAGGATAAGGAGAAACAGAATGGACTGCGGGGATCCGCAGAGGGTGGGGTTTCCGGAAGTGTCGCGACAGAGGATGGAGAAGAAGGAGGAAGGAGGGGAAGATGAAGAGAAGGAGCAAGAGGAGGAGGAGGAGGAGAAGGAGGAGGAGGAGGAGAAGGAGGAGGAGGAGGAGGAGAAGGAGGAGGATGAGGAAGAGGAGGTGGATGAGGAGGAGGAGGAGGAGGAGGAGGAGAAGTAGAAGGAGGGTAGACCAGATGCAACCAATGAGATCGATCGTTATGAATAGTGTGACACTGAAATTGGCCGATGATTGCATGGCCATAATAATTAATTATTAGCCTTCGTTGCTCAGAGAAACTCGGTCTTCCATGCTTCCTTCTTAATTCTTATTACTGCTTCTTCCATTGATTTCTAAATTGCATCTAAATCTGCATTGGGAACTCTCATCGCACTTAATAAATATAGGCCCACATTTAGTTGGAAATAATTAATCAGCTGAGGACAATAATTATTGCAACCTTTCAAAATCGATGTCAGATGTAATAATGAGAGGCGCTAAATAAATGATCAGGTGCCATATTGTGACACGTATAGCTACACATGAATGCAATAATTATGTGACATGGACTGTATAAATGCATCTTCTGGCTGCATACATATATGTTGCAAAACAAGATATTCTTTCATATTGTTCCGTATACTATTTGTGAGCAAACGGGTGTCTTTCAATGCTCACTTTCGTCCAATAGTGTCTCAAAATATCACATAATTATCTGCCTTTTTTAGCTTGCGCAGCGTGTAGCAGATAAAGTCTCGTGACCAGTAAATTGTCGAGGTCTACAGTCCTTATGCAAACCTTACCGCTCTGAGTGCGGTGACGGTGTACAGTTGGCGATTTAAAATTATACTTTGATAGGCCTGCTATGTTTACACGTTGTTCTAATGTTGTTCGAGTTAAGATTCGAAGAGTGGTAATAGGCTTAGATCAAAGGAGTAGATCAAAAGGTTACTGTACATGACACACTAGAACTCACTCAATAGTTGTACTGTCAACGATATTTGACCCATGTAATGTTAATGGCACACCGGTACTAAAAACGACAGTTTATTGTATTTTTGTTATTGCATTGATGGCCAGGTATATTTTGACTTCCCGTAAAGTGACCCAGACAAACCAAAATACCGGAACCTGTTTATCCGGGTTAAATGTCGCCGTAGAACAGGGTAAATTATATCAACATGAGATGCATGTCTGAATGGGGACCAGAGTAGGGTAAAATAAACGAGGGCGCACGTAATTTCGTCCAGATGTCGAACGCGTCTAATAGAAACAACAGAGGGAATATTGTCGGCGTCACTTGGGATGAAGGGATTCGTGCTGCTGCCCAGGAGGAGATGGCTCTTAACCCCCCACATCCCACCCCCTCCCACACCCCTTAGTTGCAACAACAACATCAGCAGCAGGAGAAGTCATCATCACAGGAGACGAGACCCAAGAGGGGCGACCACCGATTCCTTTGAAGTTCGCCAGGCGCCCTCTCGTGACTGTTCTGCGGCGTCTGCAACGCGCAACTTGAGAACGCCACTGGAGATATGGAGATGTAGGGATCACAGTGATAATGACGATAATGACGAAGATAATGAAGACGACTACAGTGACGACGACGACGATAATGATGATGATTATGAAGATGATGAAGATGATGAAGATGAAGATGATGATGATGACGATGATGACGACGACGATGATGATGATGATGATGATGACGACGACGACGACGATGATGATGATGATGATGATGATGATGATGATGATGATGATGATGATGATGATGATGAAGTCAAAAAACAAGGACAAAGACGATCATGGTGATGCTCACGATGGCAGATGCCTGCAAGGTTTTCAGTCTAATCGCGACTGTTTTAGTGTATAATTATAATTGCATAATGATAGCATAGACTATAGATTGATTGCATCGAGATGATGGCAAATGTGATCGTTATTCATATTAATGATCGACGATGATGAAAGACGAAAGAAATCCGTAAAAATCGAACAGCATTTCTTTACGTGCTATACTTGGAGCCGAGAGACAATCTCTGTGTCACGTGACACACCGGAAATGGAATCGTGGAGTCGCAGGTGAAAGAAAAACAGATCAGCAGATGATTAATAATAACACATTTCTGTTTGCGCATGCGCAATTATCGATAAACAACTCGTGCAACGCCGATACAATATAAATATATATATATATATAATCTCTCTCTCTATATATATATATATATTATATAGAATATATATATATGCAACGGAAACAGCGATGACACTTGAAGTAGCAGCTGCCTCACAACCCACGCCACTCCATGCTCCAACTCAATTACCGGTATACATGCATTAATATATATAATGACGAATTTGTACAAACCACTGCCAATCGGTACACAATATATATATATATCTTCATATATATATATTTATTTGTAGGATGAGATGAGTATTTATATATATATAAAAATTATATATGTATATAAATACTCGTCTCATCTCACAAATAAATATATATATGTATGACTAGAGGATGACGATAACGGCTCAGAAGAGATGGAGATAAGCAGTCGCTATAATGGAGAAGGACCTGAGGGGATCCATTGAACCTGCAAAGACAAACAGAGGAAGACAGAGAAAGAGACAGGGAGACAGATCGAGGAAGAGATGGAGAGACGGGGGAAGGGTGGAAAAGGACGATGGAGATGTTGAGCCTCGGAAGAAGAAGAAGAAGAAGAAGAAGAAGAAGAAGAAAAAGAAGAAGGAAGAAGAAGAAGAAGAAGAAGCAGAAGAAGAAGAAGAAGAAGAGGAAGAAGAAAAAGAAAGACTACAATTGGTAGATCATGGTCGATGGAAGACAAAGGAGAACGTGGAGAAGGCGAGACACAAAGCGTGGAGGGTGGAATGGAACTCCTGCAGGGAACCAGCGCAGACAGAATGACCGACACAAATAAGATGAACAGAGAAGCAGCAAGTACAATGGAAGGCGAAAGGACAATACGAGCAAGAGTACATCATCGAAGACAAAGACGAGCATGCAGACAGGAACTGAGTAAGACAGACAAAGCCACCGATACAAAGAGGCATATAAAGAGAGGGACAGAGGGAGACCCATTGAACTCATTATACAACGAAAGACCTGTTTAGACGTCTTCAGTTACACGCCACTTGGAGTGTCTCGGACAGGGTGCAAATTAAGATTAATGTATCCCGGGCCAGGTCTGCAAATCGGGTCATTATGCTTCATTGGGCCCCGACGACCAGGATGGGATGGCAGCACATCTGGCAACCCAGCATCCCTCGGTCGAGTCACACCAGCAGGGGTTCGATTCCCCGTTGCTCAAGTCCATGTCCCACTCACAATGCACACAAAACAACCAGTGGAGATACATCTGTCTCCGAAAGTCACGGACATTTATTAAGACTAAGAAGCGAAATACCAAAGTAGCAAACAAATATCAAACAAATATCAAACAAATATCAAACAAATATCAAACAAATATAGCTATACTTCACTAAAAGCAGCTCTTAATTGTTGAAGATACGACCATACAAAGATAATCAGATGACTTCTTCATGAAAAATGGTCTTCAGAGGAAAAGAGAGCTGATTTTAAGTATCGTGGCTGACCATGGCAGTGTTCACAGTTTTTGTAATCTTTATGAGACACAATTTTATACTATTTTTTCGCGAACAGTAAGCCAATTCAAAGATATTTTAAGCACACTGGTTATATGTTCAATGTTCGTGGATGTATTTGCCGTGTAGGTTACTTGTGACTCTAACCAAAATAATTCTTGAGGTTCTTAAACTGAAGGAGTAACAGAATTCAGGGTGTAGGACATTGACCCCCTGAACAGAAACTTCCCAGACAAAAAACCCCCGGACAACCCTCCCGATTTAGCCTAGGACATTAACCCCTGGACAAACCCCTTCCTGTGCCTATTTTTGTAGTTTATTGATAAAACGCTTCTATTTTAGCGACAATTGTTTTTATCAATCGGACTTCTACTTAGAAAGTCTTAGACAACATTTTTTTTTCATCAATCCAGCTTTCATTTAGTCAAAAATTCGTTTAACGGGTCCAGCTTCTATTTAAATAGAAACAATAATATTGTTTTATCAATCCAACTTCTATTTAAAATTTTAAATAGCATTTATTTTGCATCAATTCAGCTCCAATTTAAGCAAGAACATTTTCATCAATTCAGCTCCCAATATAAGCAAGAACATTTTCATCAATCCAGCTCCAATTTACGCTAGAACATTTTCATAAATCCAGCTTCCATTTAGGCTAAGTTAAAATGATTTTGTACACCAATCCGAATTACCCCATTATATGCGCAATTGATATTCTATACCCGGGGGCTATGTCCTACACAGGGGGGATTTGTCCGGAGTTAATGTCCGTTCCCCAGAATTTTATACGCGACTGAAGACTAATGCATTTGCCAGCGATAGATCCTATGACCCTGGCATATAAGTCCTAATCATTAAAAATTGTGATGACTTACAAATACTGTTTTTAATGGTCATTGAGAGACATGTATGATAAGCATGCATGAAAACAACGCCGCAACGTAACGAGCGGCGACTGTCAATTCAACCGTGTCAGTCAGTTTCACTGACTTAATTAAGTCTATCATTTATTATGTTACGTTGAAGTACCCATGCATAGCAGAAATCGTCATTTAAAGACAGCAGACAACAGTTGCAGAGACGAGTCACACAAAAGACTGTCAAACGAAACGCAGATTTATCAGCAGCAGCAGCAAAGAATTTATGTCCTATGGCGAATGATTATCCAGCAATGTATAGTCCTATACCTTGTTGTGTGCATGTGGTGTTTATAATGCAAACAAAAGAGAACCGTGCACACCGTGGAAGTTGGAACATCAAGCATATACCAATAAAGTATACCGTACTATACAGATATAATATAATGACAATTCAAAAACTCTGATCGAAAACGTGGATTGAGAAATATGCACTAAACCAATTTAGTGCATGCAGGATCAGAAATCCTAAACCAGCGCATGAGCTGAAGATGCTAAGATGTAGAATTGTGAAGAACAGAGCAATCGACATACATTGTAAAGTATCAAAATTAGCTGACAAGTCAAAGAAAGCAGAGGATGTGTTGTCACAGTATATGCCCTATCGATTGATTGATTGGTAAGTATAATTATGAACATTGAACAGTATTTTAGTATGAGTATACGGATTCTGTTGAGTGAAAGGTCCTTCCTTATCTATGATTTATTTTCAATGCTGATGCTCGATTGATAATTCAAACTGATGGGTCTTGCGAAGATAAAGATCTCATGCATGGATCTCATTCGTTCTTCTCTTTCTGCATCTATACGCATCGGTTCTCTGGACCGGTCTGACTTGTTTGTCCCTCATCTTCCACAAGCTATTATAGGACGACAATATTATGTATGCACATTTGCACAAGCTCGATCTGTTGTCATAACTGGGTCCTCCTTGTGGAATACCCTTCCATCCACTTTGCGTGAAACTCTCATTCTGCTCTCATTCCGTTGTCTATGCTTCTTTCCCTATCTTCGTAAGATCTGATTTTTCTCTTGCAGTTATCGCACTGCAAGAGAGCGTTACATGCACTGAATGGCAATGACTGTGAGCGGCGCTATAGAAATTACTAATTACATTACATTGTTTGTTTGTTTGTATGCGCATTTGTTATAGCGCCCCTTCAAGCTCTCTCACTACTCAGAGGCGCTCCCGAATGCAGAGTGGACACTGCATCGGAGTTTCACGCCGAAGCGCTGAGCAATTGTGAGTGAAAGACTTGCCCAAGGTCCTTACGCGGCGAGGTGGATTCGAACCTCGAACCTTCCGGCTTCAAGGCAACGACGCCATGCACCACTACACCACCGCGCCCCAGTAAAAGATCTAGACGTCGTCTAGTTTGACTATTCTGCTTTGTTTCGCAATAAGAATGTATCACTGCATTACATCGCACATGTGCTGGATCGGTTTCGCAAACAAATGGTGTATCGGGTCTCCGTTCTAAATGCTACAGACACATATCGGTGGATGATGAAAGCTGCTGAACACGACAAGTAAATAGCGATGAAATAATTATATGCACACCCTATTTGCACTGGTACATAAATTGGGATCCGTTAGTTAACCTAGCACCTCATAAAAATGATTTTTTCACTCCAGTCTGATAAGTTTACTACTACATGTATGTATATAGCCACTTTACAATTATTTGTAGTCACAACGATCTTGCGACAAATGAACAACATGTAGTCACATTTTTACAATAATTAACTTTCTTTTTAGCTTATATCGACGTTCGTATTAACACTTTGAAGTTTCGTTGAATTTCAAAGGCATGCAACCGACTGAGTTGTTTACATCTGTGCATAGATGCGAGTCGAAGGGAGTTTGTTTAGCGACTCGAGTCTAAGAAGTCTCGTCTATAACCTGTGTACTTGCAATATCGCAGCGAGATGATTGATGCATTTTCTCGTCAGTCATCGCCTCCTTACGTCCCGTGAGCTCAGCATCCGCAGCCCCTCGGCACCCCCCCGGCACCCCACCTCGGCACCCCCCCCCGGCACCCACCGTTGCCAGCCCTTCAGGCGGTCGTGAGAAATCTGTCGACAGACTTGGAATGACTTCAGGGTCCGGCGGCGGCGGCATGGACGACATCTGTCAGCGATGAAGCATGAATGATTGATGACATCGTCCATGGCTGACCAGCTGTTGGTCGGTCCGCCTTATATAGACCCTGCTCGCCGCGGTCAACGGCTACACGCCTAAGGGCGGCATTTTAATGTGAACGTCTCAATCAAACGCAAACCTTGTATACGTAAACTGGAGTGTAGGGTTAGGGCTGCGTCGGTCGGTCGGGGGAGGGGGAGGGATAACGAGGTCTACCTTCGAACGAAACGAACGGTGAACCATGCAGACACGCAGGAT
Source organism: Lumbricus terrestris (assembly GCA_949752735.1). NCBI lineage: Eukaryota > Metazoa > Annelida > Clitellata > Crassiclitellata > Lumbricidae > Lumbricus > Lumbricus terrestris. The sequence goes on from OX457039.1 coordinate 28,262,995, forward strand.
GCAGGATATATCATTACTGGATCCTGTTATGCTATTCAGACAATGAGTCATCATCGCTAAGTATCTTAAACGCGGCTTTAGTCGCATCCTTAAACGATGATGGCGTCATTGACATGTCATGTTATCTCGTTATATATAGGCTAACGGTGGCGGTCTTTTGCTTTACATCTCCAGTGTACCTCATCCACCATTAATTCCTCGTCTGTCTCATAAGACAGGAACTCCGTCTGATCTGACTCTGACTGTAATTATCTGACTCTTTAGATTTCGACGACATCTTCACCTTATCTGCCTGTCGAGGCTGTTTTGACCAAGCGCATGTGAATAATGTGGTGACTGTACGCGAGAGATATGTGCAGCTTAAATTGCTTAATCGCAAAAGTTCGCTTTTCCACCAGAGTTATTGAAGTCTCAATAAAATATAACGGGGACCATAAATTCCAACTCCTGAGGGTCATACCTCGGTTTAAAAATTTGAGAGCCGCCGTGCCTTTGAACTCAGTTTTGTTTCAAATTTAAATACATAGATGGTAAAGAATATAGCCTATAATATACTTGTAAAAAGCATGTGAAGTCAAATTTTGATTTCCCACATCCGTAGAAATAACGTCAGCCCGTAAAACATTAGACTATACCGCTAAAACATCCTCAGCTGTAGTCATTTTAGTCATTTTTCGAGTCAGCCCTGTACCGATATTTGCTTACCCGCAACCAGTGAGCTGGCAGTTGAAAATGACTGGCTGACTAGTTTGGTCTTCAGATACTGATATGCCCCACCTGATAATTCGCTGTGATGTATGCATGAAACCAACGCAGCCAATAAAATATCGTAGTTTTCAACAAATTGACGCCAACCTCCTAACCTCTCTAACAGTCTCTTTAGACGAGCATGAAGACCACTTCAGAGGTATATCGATGACAGGTTTTATCACGCATCTTTTAACCTACAGTAGCCTGTTTTGCATCAGCTTGCATGCAGCATGCTTTAATAAACAAACTGACTGCATGGACTGGAGCAGCTTGCATGTGCTTCAAAGGAAAACGGGTCCATCAGGGTCAGCATATAATGAAATAAACCTCAGGAAGTAATAGTTTCTTGTTTCAAGTAAAGCTTAATCTGAAATACAGATATGATCTTCTAAATTTGCAGTCAGTAAAGAGTCAATTAAAGAACTGTTGGTTGTTGAGATAATGCTTTTCAAGCTCTTCATGAAGGCTGAGCTATTCGACAGCAATTTAACTGATTCGGGTCGGTGGGGGGGGGGGTCACTGACGAGTTTGTTCTTCAAATGGCGACTCTAAACCTGGTCAGCTAACTGAAAGCTTTAAGTTGTGGCAATGTTTTCATCAAATTTATGTGGTCGAATGGTTAGCACGATACATGGACTGATCGCTATAGAGATCGCACCAGTGAGAGGTTTAATTTAATTTTAATATTCTGTAAAGGGAAAACAGAATTCCTGAGCCATAGTAAGTAAGTAAGTAAGTAAGTAAGTAAGTAAGTAAGTAAGTAAGTAAGTAGCCTTTATTTGCATATGTCAAGCGCACATGCATTGTCAAGCGCACATGCATTAGTATACATAGGCTATAGTATAGGCCTATGTAGACTACCTCGCGAACCATGCAGTCATAAACCTGAATGGTGGCACTGACGTAAATTGCTGGTATAAGCGGAGGGTGATGAAGAGGACAGACCATATGGCACCGTCCCTCATAAACTCATGCAGGGTAAAACTGCATATCACTGCATGACATCAACCGACTTATTTTAGAGACGGGTATATATACCATAGTCTATGCTCTATAGTAATATTGATAAATCAAAATCTCAAAGTATATACAGTTCAAAAATTAAAAAGCCGATATGATAAATATACTGTGTATATATCTGCCGCGACTGGGTTCATAGTCGACTAGAAATGTTGTCAGCTTTCATTATGTTGTGCCGTACATCATGTAAAGAGCTGTGAAATCTGAACTAGAATGCCAATGAAACCTATAAGGATAAACTTGGAAGAAAAAATTCAACTTTGGCTTTGCAACTGAATTCCTAAGGCGGTAGACCTCGTATATATATATATATATACGTATATATACGTATTACATATATTTATACTAGCTGCAGTGGGGGTAACCGGCGTAGCCCGGAAAATTTAGGATTCGACCCGCTCCGGCCACAATCCCACGACACCACACCACACCCACCACACTCCGACGTATACACCGGTAAGCCACGCGAGAAATTTGGGTTTTCGGGAAAATTTGCTCGTCCCAGCCCCCCCCCACATCCACCTTCCGCCTCCACCCCAACCTTCTCACCCCCCCCCACCCTCACCCCACCCCTCCACCGGAATGCACCGGTGTTATTTTGTCAGTTATTGGCCCTGCTTGAACGATAATATCAAATGTATTATTATACGATTTTATACGTATACCATTAAATATATACCATTTTACCGTCCTATGTTATCCGCACCATTTTGTCCATACCATTTTGTTCAAGTACCATTTTGTCCATACCATTTTGTCCGCACCATTTTGACTAATACCATTTTGTCCCAATACCATTTTGTCCACACCACTTTGTCCGTACCATTTTGTCCGCTACCATATTGTCCTAGAACCCATTATGTTTTTTACATTTTTCATTTTGGGGATGTTAAACACCCAAAACACCCCCTAGCTACGGCATGTGTATACATATGCAAGGAAATCTGGAGTGAATGTATACACGTGCTGAGAATGCATGGGTGCGTCCAATAACTTACAGATATGCATTAGCCTAATCATTGAAGGTATACACAGCCGAAGGCGGAACTCGGAAACAGAATTATGGAGATAGCAGGAGAATTTCTTTTGGATAATCGAAGCAACGCCTTTGCATGCAGAAGTTAAGAATTAAGATTCGTCTGAAAGGAATCAATTATTCGCCCAGTGCAGCAGCAGCAGCAGCAGCAGCAGCAGCAGCAGCAGCAGCAGCAACAGCAGCAGCAACAGCAGCAGCAACAGCAGCAGCAGCAGCAGCAGCAGTAGCAGCAGTAGTAGCAGCAGCGGACAAGCAGACGTTGAATTTGAAACGGCGAAGTTTTCTCTTATAACCGTCCGAACGTTTCACAAGTTCGCTACTGTAGTTCAGATCACAAGAGTCGGCGAGTTAAAGCAATTAACCGAAAGAGGTCGGCAGAGGCGTTAGTTTACTTACTTGTTTATCTTCCTACGGAGCTGACCGCTCGCACAGGCATGTGTGAAAACACGCTGCCCCACCAGGGAATACAACGGAGTGTATGTGTAGGCCTATATATACAGCATATACGTGTAAAATAATAGGAGCAAATGAAGCGACGCCTGTGCAGGGTCGCATCAAAGAGATCTTTAACGATGAACTGGTTCTCTGGTATCTATAGAATCTGAACGACCGCATTCCAAGCTGAACACTTGAAACCAGTCTTTGCATTCGCTTAATTAAGACCCGACTTCAATAACAAGAGCTAAAGCTGCTCAAACTGAAGATGGAAGACGCTGGAGACAGAGACAAGTGGAAGAGAAGGATCCGAGAGGCTGACGCTGTCGCCAAAGTGGAATAATCCGAACCTGAAAGGGAATGAAGAGGAAGAAGAAGTAGAAGAGAAAGAAGAGGAAGAAGAAGAAAATCTTTATTGACCAGTAGCTATTATAAGCTCACTAAATGCAGTGAAAAATTACCCATGCAAAAAAGCATTGCAAAACATTTATTATAACAGCCGAAAAATTGCGTCCTTGGAAACTTAGACTAACGCGATGCTGCCTATAGTATTTAGACAGCTCGATTCATATAGGCTAGGCCTACATATAGCCCATAGATGCGAGCGGTTTAGAATTCGTTTTGTTAAGTATTGGCCCCTTTTATGCAAATAGGCCTACTTTTTATATTGTGAAAGAAAATCATCAAGCACACACACACCTGGCAAATAAATCAACCGAAAGTATCCTGAATCCATTCCATGGTCACATGTAATTACCGTCAATTAAGCTGAACCGCTTACAATAGCAGACGTCGCCTCATAATTACTGGTTGTCAAGATTCAACTGAGCCAAGCAATGGGATCGGCACAATCCTTTCATACGCACTGGCGCCCAGGACGTTTTTCACCACACAGCCTATAATTATGGCATCGATTCACACGTTATCTTAGATTAGCGATGTTTACAATGTGTCTATTCAATTCTTCAAATGACGACCATAATATAAATTATATATAATAAGTCTGATCTGGTTCAGACCACATGTTCAGACTGATATACTATTTCGCACATGTTGTGGTCTTTTGTGCACGGGTCGGCCATCTTGCGTCGCGTGCTCCACTTAATCAGTCTCGCACAAACGTCGTCGTCTCGTCGCCGCCAAAAAGTAGCCTCTCCCTTTGTCCGTGTCTTGTGCGCATCCATTATATATCTGCACGAATGTATGCACAATTACACATGCATGCAGACGACCTGCCATGACTAATCCGGTATATAGCAGTAACGTTCTTTGCCATCATATCGATCACGACAAACGTTTTGTTACCGTATATATGTATATTGTATAGGTCTATACCTACAGCTCCGCCTTCAAGACAATGCTAGTTTTTTGCCTCTGTTTTTGTCTGACGTTGAATGAGATAAAAAAAAAAGCCGATGAGTGTCTGTTGTTATAAACTGATGACTCAACGAACAGGTTTTGAAAAGCATTATTGATATATATATACATTTATATTTATTTCCTATATATATCGGATCAAGTCGCGCAATGTTGAAAAGGAAGAGATGAACTATTATATACACAGATGGCGCTTTAGCATTTAAACGAGTTTTTTTGAAGCTCCGGTTACACTATACAGCATGCCTCGCTATATATATACCTATATATATATATATATATATATATATATATATATATATATATATATGGACCTACAGGTCTCGAAAAGAGATAAATTGTGATTTTTTTCGGTCGCAGGAAACAGTACTGTGGTTTACAAACAAAAATGTTTCAGTTTGTGTTGGATAGACCTAATTGTGCGAGACAGCTTCAAATGGCAAATGAGCGGAAATCGGTGCATTTTCCAGTTCAATTGGAAAGCTGCCGATTATATATATATATATATATATATATATATATATATATATATATATATCCTGTATCAAAGAAACGTGTCTGTTTCCTGTCATTTACTTAAGCCTATAATTCCTATATTTATACTTAATACAGGGTTATCTAATTTTACGTCGATTCGAAAGTTTCAATTTTTCAGTTTAGAAGTCTGCTTGCTTCAGATACGGAACACGCTGTATGTACTGCAATATATAGCGCTTGGTTATACAGGCAATTATCAACCTATATATTCCCCTTCAGTGGTTGAAAATCAGACTTAATACGGGCATACATCGGTCATATATACATGCTAAGATGGACTGCAGAGTGTATATATACGAGGGGAGTTGAGGAACCAGTGCAGAGCATTTAACCTGAATGACCTTCGCTAGAGGTCAGTCAGTCTGCATGTGACTTGAATTATCTGCATAATGGAGACCGCTAATGTTGATTAAGCAACGTAATGACCGACGCTTAGCGGCTTTAAATTTGTTTGACGACTGAAATGAAACGAGTATACGTTCGTGAGTAAGTATACCTATATAGTATATACATGTACCTATATACAGTTGTCGCCTTGTATATTTACTTGGTCGTCGTGAAGGACAACATACTGCATGTGACCAATTGCTTGTGTTCGCTTTTATATCAGTTTCACTATCGGAGATCTTACAAGTATGCTATAGACTTCTATATATATAATTATATATATATATATATATATATATATATATATATATATAGGCCTACAAGTGTAAAATCTTCATTGACTGACTCACAATTTAATTTTATCTTAACATGCACAGTCCTGTATACACATTCCGCACCTTTGACTTCAGTGCAGACTATACATAGGCTACAACTGGCGCAACGTTTTCTGGGAGTTAAAGGAACTTCATTAATCAAATCAAATCATTTATTGTTCCCACAATAAAACATAACATACAAAAAATATTGTAACACAGTTGAGTCGACAACCATTGATATTACAGAAAATGATCAATGTATATGACTATGAATGGAAAACAATGGGAACCCCTGAAGGGATAATGATAAATTGTATCACTTGTACCGTTGTACGTACAATCGACTCTAAATATATAATATATTATATATATAGATGCGGAGGTGATAATAGAAAAACGATGATGTTTTTGCAATGTTTCAGATCGGCGTCATGAGTCAATTAAAGTATCCTATTGTCTGTGCTCTGCTTTCACACCTGCAGCATACATGTTCTCCGAGTGATGTCCATAAAGTGTTGCAGCTGCAGCGCCTCCATCACTCCTATCTACCGCAGGTGCTCCAAGCATCCATCGCCTCCGGCGCGAACACTGTATATCTCTGATGCGTTTCCCGCCCTTCGTTGGGTGGTTCTTTGTTCGGTTTAACCTTAGACACCTTTGGGTCGGAAGCTCTGACAAGGTTGCGGAAACAGATCAGACCGCCTGAGGCATGCATGCATCACAGGTGGAATCTGAACGATGGGTCGACGGTCGAAGACTGTCAGACATCAGTATGTATACTTGTATCTTATGTATACTTGAATGATACAAATATACATGATACAAGTATACATATTGTACAAGTTGTATCTTATGTATAGTTGTATACTTATATCTTATGTATACTTGTATCTTATGTATAATTGTATCTTATGCATACTTGTATCTTATGCATACTTGCATCTTATGCATACTTGTATCTTATGTATACTTGTATCCTATGTATACTACTATACTTGTATCTATAAGATACTTGTATCTTATGTATTCTTGTATCTTATGTATACTTGTATTTTAGCAGCACAAGTGTATTGGTTCTTATTTCGTCTAATGTCGGATTTGGCAACGCAATCCGAAAGACGTATTATACGTCATCGTTGTGGCTAAAACTCTATGACATGAAGCCAGACAACTACACTTGACCTTTCAATAATAATCGACCAAAATGTCTGGCGGTTGATCATAATGAATTCTATGCAGCCATGCAGATATTGATGCTTTTTTGCACACTTATACCGGGGTACTCATGCACTTGAGCGAAAAAACACTGGACCCTATATATATATATATAAAATATATATTATATATGCGATGCAATTGCATATCACGCAGTTTGAATCTCAGGTGGAATATGTGGCTTTAGTTATTATGCATTATCCTGTATACTTGCTAGCGGATGTTTAACGACATTTGTTGGCCATATAATAACGTTTCTTTTTGCATTATACAGACATTCGACAGATCTGTTTTCCGTCGTGAAAATCACCATGACGTCAAGCGGTCAGATCAAAAGAAAAGTTTGCCATCAACGACTTCCTGCACCACGATCAAAATCTTGATCATGATAAGACATAGATTCCTCTCTTCCTTGACTTCCAATCAAAGCTTAGACATCGCTTATATACAATCCACATGCATTTCTGTTTCTCCAAATCTCTGCAGCGAACTAATTAATCGGCAGATGTTAGTAGTGCGGACGTAGAAGTGTGCCATCCATCTCTGATTCAATCTCGGATCTCATCGCAAGGCGACGGACGGGTCCCCCCCCCATAGGGAAGGACCGGCGGTGTGGGGGTCCAAGGCGACGGACGGGTCCCCCCTGGGGAAGGACTGGCGGTGGGGGGGGGTGCTGCGTACTTCTCCCTCGCAGTCACCATCCTCAGCCTCTGGTCGCTCGGTGTCGGCGACATTTGCCCCGCGGCGAACGATAATGTCTCGAAGCAGATGAAGCGAGATTTCATGGTGGAAGTTTTTTAATTAAAGGCAGCGGAGAATGTGGAACGACGACGACGACGACGATGCCTGGAAAGACAGCGATGGAAGAGAGGGAAGGAGGGAGGGAGGGATGGAGAGCGAGTGGTGGAAATGGCAAGGGTTGATTCCTTTGTGATTTGGAGGGTGTGACCATAATCTTGGCTGCTGATAGAACGCAGTAGCAGCAGCAGCAGTAGCAGAAGGAACGACCGCCCCGTGGTCAGCGTGCATGGTCAGCGTGGTCAACGTGGTCATCCTGGTCAGCGTGTAATGGGATTGATGTAAAGCAGAGACGTTGGAATTATCTCTGCAATTCTCTGGCAAAGACATTCTCTTCATAATCGACTCGATTCCAGAACTCCTCCTCTTGCGATGCCAACGCGAAACCGACGCAGCATCGTCATCATCGTTGTCGTATCTGCAGCCATTAATCTTTGTTTAATTTCCGTCCTTCTCCTCGGCCCCTCAACCTTCATCCCCTCCTCTGATTGCTCTTCCCTAACTTCCCTGCGTACACATTCTCTCTTCCCTCTCGGTCTTCTCGCGTCTTCATGACTCTGTTTTATAAATCTCCGACCATTAATGTTCATTTGCTATTGCAATCCAGAGCAGCTGTACACTCTATCTCGTGAACCGTCTTCAGTGATATCTTAATACCGACGGATGTATACAACATGTCTGAATTAGGGACCAGCACCGAATTGTACCAGCCTCCCCTTCCCTCCACCCGCATCCTTCTGCAGCCGGACTGCAGGTCTGTTTTCTTTAGACTGTAAAAGGCTCAGCGGTCAATTTGCAACATGTCCGCTGAATTTGCTGACCATGCGACTCATCTGCTGCTGCACAGCCCAGTGGCAGACTGACACCAGTCTATAGAGATGCTGGACTATGTCTAATCTCACGTATACATATGCATTCACATGGGATGACGGCGAATGGGGTCGTGTCATGCATCTGAAGATCTCAATATAAATTATAGGTTCACGCAAGTGCATGGGTTACTTCATCTGAAACCGATTTTGATTAAAGTTGTGTTCAGAATTGTCGAATTAAACATGTACAAGAGACCCGTGTAAAAATGTGCAGCAATGCGATATAATACTGCCGGAAAAGTCAAGACCTACAGGCTACAATTATATAGTCTATGCGTCGGAGACAACGTGATTTTATGTAAATCACAGAGGAACAAATGATGACATGAAAAAAGAAATCAGTTCCAAAATTCGGCAAGAAAGTTATCTTACATTATAATTCCGAAAGTTTGTCCCTTTCCATATGTCTGTTTGTTTGTATACGGATTTTGACTCTTCGTAACAAAATAGACTCGGAAATGAAACAGCGTCTGTTTACCAAAATTTTTGCAATTGATTCTTACCCAAATTATAATGTCAACACAACCATTTTCAGCTTTTAATTCACTTTAAAACCAAAGTTATTAGCGTTTTAAGACAGATTTCATCAATAATCGCTCACGCTAACACTTTAGTACAGTCCGCATTACGTCATACTCGCCCAGTAATATATATTTCCGTAGCGCCCCGCAGGGGCGGATCACGTTTGGCTTTTTGGGGAAGCGGGGTGGGGTGGAGGGTTGGCGAAAACTCGAAATTTAGCGGTCAACGATGGGTACCACAGTGGAGTAGTGTTTAAAATCCTAAATTTCCCGGGCAACGCCGGGTAATACATCTATTGAGGTTATAAGAAGAGAATATATCGCAAATAAGATATCTCTCATCCAATACAACATCTCAACATCTACAGTAATACTATTATATTATTGATAATAATTATTATAATAGATTAATAATATTATGTTATAATATGTTGTATACCAACGATATACAACACCTCAACAATTATTGTAGACTTGATTCATTGCAACTCCTGGACTTCCAGCGATTTACATAAACTCATCATAACTCTGTTCCGTGTAATTCATATGAGTTGTTTGAAAAAGCAGACTGCTTATCTGTATATGTTAGTCGAGCATCATTATAAGTTTTACGCTCTCTGTATGTTTGTGCACTATATTACAAACGTATGCCTATACGTGTAGGCTATATACAATACATGTATGTATGTGTGTACATATTGTTCAAGAGATCATTCAAGTGCATTGCATTCCGGTCTCTCTTCTCTCTTCTTTGTCTTTTCTTTGCCCTTTTTCCGCAAGCGTTTGAAAACCATTCTCTTTTATTGCGGTGTGGTGTCTGGTCGGGAGCACTTCTGAGGAGTTTCTCTTGAAGTAGCGCTATATAAATTTATGAGTACAATTGCAATTTCGATTAAGCGCCTTCGTGAGGTTAATGTAAGGCGCTATATAGCTGTTCATATACATACATATATAGATACAATTCCACTCTTTCTGTATTGCATTGTATATTGCATTGTCTATATTGGTGTTAAGCTACCGAACCCACTGCTGTAAAGCCGACCTGCGTGTCATGCTATAGTGGGCCGTATTTCGTATAACTTGTACTTGCAATCATTCTGCGGTGTGTCAGATTGAGTGAATAAGCTTAAATGAAGATTATATGTAAGCTTACGCACATAGTGCAATAAGGTTATATGGTGAGAAGAAACGATCAGAAAACAGCAGAAGAAGGTGGAAAGTGAGAACGAAGAGAAGATGCTAAGGAGAAGAAAGAGAAGGAGGAAGATAGGGTTGAGGAGGCGGAGTAGAGGGAGAGGAGGAGGATGGAAGCACATGAATGAATATTAAAGATGGATATGGTGGGAGATGGTGAGTGATTGTATTTAATGGTTTCCATGTATACTGCGTTCATTGAAACCTCTGATCTTCATATCAGATAGACCTATACACGGTAGCCTCGGTAGGCCTACTGTCGGTCGGTCGGTCGGTCGGTCGGTCACTATCTTGTATCCATAGAGGTCGGTCAGATCATTGACCTCAGCCCAACCAACAGCAGACACGTGGAAGTCACCCTTAGGCTCTCCGTTCGTTACTTCTCTCCATCTCTTCACTCCATTCATCCTTCCACCTATCCATTCATTCTACTCCAGTTCATCCATTCATTCCATTACTTCCACACATTCATTCCATCCAGTCGGTCGGTCGGTCAGGATGCTTTAGTTCGTCGCTTAATAAAGTCTTAAACTCTCTGATGTTCAGATAAGTTTTGCCTCCGGCGACGTTCATATAAGAAGAGAGGAAGATAGGACGACGGCGTTTCTGCTCCAGTCTCTCCTCTTCCCTCATTATGCACTGTTGCAGCTCTACCATCTCCCCACTATATCCACCTCCAATATTCCTTCATGTGCTCCTCCTCGTCCTCCTTCTGCTCCTCCTCCTTCTTCTCCTCCTCCTGCTCCTCCTCCTCTCCCTTCTCCTTCTCCTCTTCCTCCTGCTCCTCGTCCTCCTCCTCATTTCCTCCTACTCAACCCCTCCTCCACCTCTTTCTTCTTCTTAGCATCCTCTCTTCATTCTCACTGTCCACCTTCTTCTGCTGTTTGCTGATCGTTTCTTCTCGCCATCCTCCGTCTCTTCTGATTCTCTTCAACCCCTCACCATCCTTCTCCTTTTCCTCCTTCTCCTCCTCTTTCTTCTCCTCCTCTTCCTCCTGCTCCTCGTTCTCCTCCTCTCTTCTTACTCCACCTCCTCCTCCCTATTCTCCTCCTCCTCCTCCTTCTCCTCAGCATCCTCTCTTTATTCTCACTGTCCACCTTCTTCTGCTGTTTGCTGATCGTTTCTTCTCACCATCCTCCGTCTCTTCTGGCTCTCTTCAACCCCTCACCATACTTCTCCTCCCTCTCCTCTTCCTCCTTCTCATCCTCCTCCTTCTCCTCCTCCTCCTCCTGGTGCTTCATCTCCTCTTCCTCCTACTCAATCCCCCTGGCACAGAGTGGGTCTTTTACTGCAGCAGTCTCATCAGTGCCTTCGGAGGCATGAGACGATCATCCTCCACCGCCTCATGAGCTGCAGGCTCTTATATACGGCTCAACGGCATGCTGCAGATGGTTTTTGTTACTTGGGCGCTACATAAGACCAGGTGCGCGCCGCCGGAAGACCGCGTACGAATGCGCTGTCTAAGGATGAGGATGAGGATGAGGAGGATGCTGCTGAAGAGGGTGGGTGGAGCAGTTGGAAGATGGGAAGAGACGTCGCGTCGACTTTATGTTTGATGTATTAGTCTCGTTAGCATTTTCGACGGCTTCTTACATCTTCATCTCTTCTAGTGTCTGCCTACCTGTCCGCCTGCGTCGCTCTCGATCTGCACTGCGTCTCTCTACGTGTGTCTCTGTGTACGTCTGTCTCCTACTCTGCTGTCAGCTGCGTCCATCAATACCAGGGAGGAGAGAATTGAAGCAGATTAGCGGAGCGCCAACTCAAGACGACAGATTAGGGTTCGGAGGACTTGGCGGCGGTGAGAGGGAGGGAGGGGTGAAAGGAGGGACGCCCGAGGGAGCATAGATAGTCTACGGAGGGACGCATCAGTATATATACGTGGGGGAAGCCGGGACGCATCAGTATATAACTATATATATATATAGGTGGGGGAAACCGGGCGTCGTTGGAGATGGAGCATGAGTGGAACAGCGGTGGAGTGAGATAATTGGACGCGAGTGATGGGTTCATGGGGCGACTAGCGCCGCCCGACGACGGCTGCAGACTCTCTACGGGAATTATAGAAAACGAACCGTCGTCATTCCCCCATCGCCATTTGCTTCAGCATGATTATATGCGAATCTCAACAGAATGCCATGCTAAAAACTTAAGCGCTTGCTCTGCCTAATTGGAAAGGTCGCCATGAGCCACAAGGTCATCCGTATGTACATAAACACATATATAGGCTACATACAATCATGTCATACATAATGTAGATTATTAATCAGGGCGTTCATCCTATTTTGACAAAAGGTTACGTTGCATTTGACCGTCGATTGCATGGGAACTTAATATTCCGAACTATTTGTAGACATGCATCTCGTTTGGATTCACACGCGGATTTGCATCATTTTAAATCATTTATGTGTAAGACATATAATCATTTGAAGAAATTATTTTATTTCTTTTTATTTTAATGACTCAATCAGTATGATGAAATTATTTATGTGTCTTAAGTAATTGCGGTATATGTGAGCCTACATGCACGATATAATAACGATAGTCATAATTTTTTATGTCTATAGTAGGCCTAATTAGATTTTTGAGCGCATGAGATTTAAGAAAGCATGTGCTGACCTATAATGATCCAATTCGCATGCGTTAACCTTATAACTAAGATTAAAGACCAATAATTTATCTACATAATAAGTCTTTTGTTCGTTGCTGCAGAGTGGAAATAGCAGTCAAGAGGCTTGCTTTATGTCTAGGCATTAAGGCCATACATATAACTGGCACCTGTTAGCAATGACCTTTGTTTTGCTTCGCTAGTCTCATTATAAAGAATAACTGCCAACGACTAAAGGCGGCGTCTCTGCTTGCATGTGCGCAGTAAATACAAGGCACAATCTCCAGTATCTCTCAGCAGTCAGAGTGTGGAGGTTCTCCACACTCTCATCTGTAGAGAGTCACATAGTGGCGTAGCAAGAAATTTATGCTGAGGGGTTTGGGGGCTTTATGGCCTGGTCGGATGTCCTTTCTGACACCAATCCAACAGTATTTGTACAGTAAATAAAAAGGGAATAGAGCAACAAAGAGAATAAAGTAAGAAAAACAATTGTTACTACAAGCATTTTTTAAATTTCTTATTTAAGTGGATAAAGAACCTTAAAATGAAACTTTTTTCCTATGCCAATGGGGGTTTAACCCCCGAAGCCCCCCTTGTCTACGCCACTGGAGTCACAGATTGTGCTCAATTTGAAGAAAATTGCTACTAACGCTTTTGCTTCTGAGATATGCAAATCCTACGTATACAATAATCTTCGTATTGTTTCAAATTGACACAACGCAGAATGATTATGCAAATCATATCGTATGAATGAACGGATGCATGGTCACGTGTTATTACAGAAGTCGAATTTAACTGTCGTCAGCAGCCATTCAATTAAGGCTTGTAATTTGTTACATGTTTAACGCCACTGCCATATCACAGATGATTAGTGTCGCCCTCCTTCTTTACCCAGGCTCGGGACTGGCACTGGCAGAGTGCAACCAGTGGCGGAGTTGACCATTCAATTCAATTCAATTCATTTATTGTAACCAACCATCAACATACACAATAGACATAGTATAACATGCTTCACATAATCGGATGGCAACAAGGAAGGCCCTAAGGGATGAATATCCCGCTAACAGGGACACCTAATTACTTATCAATTTTAACAGATGGCTAGACGGTTGACATAATGAATTGAACAATAGGCAAGAAAGAACAGGATAAGATGAAAATTAATGTAGTAAACTTAACTAAAGAACGCAAAACAAACACAAAAACAATAATAAAATCAAATAAAATATAATATAATAATATAATATAATATAATATAATATAATATATAATATAATCACGTCCTATTATATTCGTTTTGCCAACTCCATCTGCCGATTGGAAGGTTGAGTGGATGTTTGGGAGGATAGTATAGCGGAAAGCGATTCCGCACCGGTGTGCTCTTCGTGCATGCAGAGTGTTAACAATTACCTTAAAGTTTAAGGCTTAAAACCCTCCACCATTGCTCTAAACCCCATCCCCATTGCTCTTAACCCCCTCCCATTGCTCTAACCTCCCTCCCAAACTTGTAGTACAAAATACTTGGTACGGTATACACCATTTTGGTTGGTATTATAATTTTTTGCGCAACATCCGTAGGATCATCCGTTTCTGAACTTCTGAGTTAACAAATTATTAATACGGTAATACGTGTGTCTCTTGCTTTTCCCCATATGGTACATAAATTCATGTATACATATATAATTTATTGTCTCGTGCTATTATTATTGCAGTATATATATATATATATATATATAGGGTATACCGTTTCACTTTTATAAAGTCGCTCAATTTAGAAGATATAACCTCGATTATCCTATAGGCCTATCCAGCTCATCGTGTACATTTGGATAAATAGCTGTCGACAGACACTTTAGGTCCTGTATGAAAGACTTTGCATTTTCTTTGAGCATGAAATTCTGAATTCTAAACAAATTTGTCTCTTTCAATGTAATCTTAGGAGCAAGAGCTGCATAGATCTAAATCAGTCCGATGGACGAGCTAAAGTTTGCTAAACGGATGGTTTGTTGGCAATATAATTTATGGCATCACCTCTTAAACTGATATCAATGCTGTGAACATCGATATCATCGTCGTTGCAGCCATTATCATTCCTTCGTCATTGTAATTCATCCTTTTTATACATTCTAATTCCAACTTAAATTTTACCACTGAGACTATTTCTCTAAAAATAACAGCACTACATAAATTGAATCAATGCGTCTTGTAAGTGGAATAATTACTGCACGCGCCTGTAGACATAAAATTGCCAGCAAAAATTTGTTGATAGATCTAAGCATATACCATGGCATCAGTTGTCTATTCAAAGTAAGTATTAAATATATTTATGTTGTAACTTAATCGGGCAGTTCTTTCTCACAACTTTGTTCGACTCTCTGCAAGAAAAACAAATATGAAGCCGAGTGGTTGAATGATCACAGAACGATCAAAGATATCTGGATACTCACAGTTCACTGATCTATGAATTCCTGCAGCCACGGGTGACAAGGACAAGAAATTGCCTACATGTGGCTTTATCCCGCAGCTATAGGGGTATCATTTACACGGCAATGGTTGCTTGTTTATACGGGTATCGTTTACTTGGCAAAATTCATCTTAATTTCGGAGTTGTGGCAGATTATTTGATATCTTTTTGAAGCTTTGCAAGCGAGAAGCCAAACTGACTTCTGGCAATTCTCAATCTCAGTCTTCTTTTCTCTCAACCTTTCTAAATCGCACTATGCACTTATATAGTTACCTTAGATGTTATTTATGGTTTTATTTATGGCTATACTTATAAGTAACACTTCACATACACACCTGCAAAATGCAAAGAGCAATGCACGCATATACACAAAATGGCAGATTTCTTATTCGTTCATTTAATTTGATCGTTCGTACATCCTGCATTTTCTCTCGTTTTTCGTCATTTCCTTCAGGATACTTTTGCAGATTTTCAGTTTTTCACCATATATATACATACATGTATATACACACATGTGCACACTCTTGTCTGCTTATCTGACTTTCTAACTCTCTGTCCTTTTTATGCCATTCCGTTTCAATGCTGCTTCTTCCGTCTTTCTCATCCTCTTATAACTCCTTTTCCCAATTCCATTTCCACTCAGCTCCCTCTTTCCATGCCACCTCCTCATTTATCCTCTGCCCTTCTGCCTTTCAGTTTCCTTCCATGACCTATTTCCCCTCTCATCTTTTCTCACACGCTGCAGTGCTTCTTCTCATTTTCCTTTCCTCCTGTTCCACTCTTTTCCATTACTTTCTTTCTAGTCTTTACGAAAGTCATGATGATGCAGATATAAGTAGTCTATATAGATAATTAAGCTCTGAGAGATTCTCAAGATCCAAGGCCCGCTGCAGAAAGAAACAACCAGCAATCCGAGAAAGAGAGTTTGTTGTGAAGTGGCATATTAGAAGAATTAGGCCAATAGCGACGTCTGCCGTTGTTGACAGATATAAGATTACGTAAACTGGTTCTATAATAAACTATAAAGTGCCGTTCATGTATAGGTCTATATCATGCAGGAGCATTTAGGGTGTTTCAATACATCTTCGTGTATACATTGCATGCACCATGTATACTATTGTATAGATACGATATACTTCAGGCATTGTCCAAGTTCTTATGCGCATACAAAGTAACAACTATATACATAAATGTATAGTATTGGAACGTTTGAACTTAAAGAACAGTATATTTGCACGTATACAGGGTGGCCATAAAAAAGTAACCTGGAAAGATTTTTTGCTCTGTACGAATGTTTAAATAACATTTTCCAGGCTTTAAGATAATTCGTATCTATAAGAACAACAGCCAAATGTCACATAACATTTCAAACAGAACAAAAGTTGTATCACTTTTGGTGAGTTCACCACTGCTTTTTAACGATACAAAAACAAAATGCAACAAAAAGTAGCAAAAATAAATTGATTAAGTCACATCTCTAGTAATTGTTTTCAAATAAACTAGACATTGCCATAGTTAATCATTATTATTATTTAGTAAAGAAAAAGATACCATGCAGAGTAGCAGTCACTGTGAAGTCACTTATCAAGATGACGATCAAGTTGGCAAAATAAATAATTTGCCAAATTAATAATTTCTTTACTGAAGCAATGAAATTCAAATTTCTAAAAAAAATTAAACTGGTCAAGGTTTCAATGACATGCCAAATGCGTAATCAGGCACTTCATGAGCAGGGTCTTGGGGGTTAAAGCCATAACTGTCGCTTTATCTGATAATTAATTACAGTGAAACTGCATGCATATGAGTAGAGCTTCAGCACCTTTAAGAAATGTGTGGTTAATGAAAGAGGATTGACTCAATGTCCCTTGTTTGGGTTTGATAGCGCTTTTAGATATGTTCACAAAAACGTTGCGTGAGTCAGCCAGTAGCCTATATATTCGTTGGCGAAGTCACTCAGAATGGAGAGTGTTAATCGACAAGAGCATAGGCGTAGGAGACGGGGGTCCAGGGGGGGCAAATGCCCCCCAAATTTCGGGCAAGTCTGTTTTTTCGGGCAAGTAGACCCGGGAAAATATTAACCAAACTTCTTGAAGTTCAACGTTCATTAGTATACCACATTATCTCCCAGTTCCATCTTGCCCGAATCGAGTTAGATATTAGCTCACAACAATCATGGTGAGCAGAAATTCCCGAAAAAGTTCTGAATTTACGGTAGCATTTTATAAATAAGCTTAATGGCGAGAAACGCAGCAAATTCAAGAGCCAAAATTTGCCCGAAAATCTTGCCCGAATCGAGTTAGATATTAACTCACAATCATTGATAACAGAAACTCCCGAAAAATTCTGAATTCACGGTAGCATTTTGTAAATAATGGCGAGAATCGAAACAAATTCAAGAGCCGAAATTTGCCCGAAAATCTTGCCCGAATCGAGTTAGATATTAGGCCAGCTCACAACAACTATGGATGGCAGAAATTCCCGAAAAAGTTCTGAATTCACGGTAAATAATGGCTAGAGTCACAGCAAATTCAAGAGCCGAAATTTGACCGAAAATTGCGACTATTCGTGGCATGTGGGGAAAATTCACAGCATGCAAGCTAGAACACGGAATTCACTGCCTGAATGACATCGAAATTTCTACTGGTCATGAGGCAAAATAGACACGATAATCTTGCGATCATCAACATTGAACGTGCAGATCTTGGTCTGCTCTCTGAAAATTTACAATCTTTTCCTTCTTGTCAAGTGTGCGGGATCAGGGTGTTGCACTTGATAGCTCACTTATATTACGGGAAGGATAATACCTTAACTGAGAACATTTCCAAAAGTACACGTTCCTTTTATTTTCATTTAAGATGTCCCAGACTCCCAGTATCTTTCGCCGTTCTGTCTCCACCCATTGGCTTCCTCTCCGCGTTCACATAGGCTACAATCTAAGTTGCTCACTCTGATTTTCAAGGCTCAGCGGGGTTTTGCCCCAAATATCTTACCGACCTTATACTAAGGCCTCACTCAGCTTCCTCCAACCGTCCACTTTGTTCATCCAACAGCCTTGACTCTTGCTTCCGCATTCTAGAACTGCAATGGCTCAGTCTTGATCATTTGCCTCAATTGGTCCTTCTCTTTGAAATGAGCTTTCTCCTTGCGTTCGCTCTATACACTTTCTGCGGCAGATCTCTCTTCTTCATTCTCTCATCTTAAAACCTGCCTCTTCGAGCGCGGTTTTGCGCACTATTAGCGCCTCTGAACGGTTCACCCTACTGAGGCGCTTTGTAGATGATTAGATACAATACAAAACAACTTAGGCCTACAATTATGAATTTAACAAGTTGCACGTGCGAAGTTTGAACTGGTTAAGCGTCAGGAATATATACATAGGATACATAATAAATTTGCGTATAATATGCCTAAAATTACCCAGCCTGCATGGTCCCTATAATATGGCCGGGCCCCGGTGTATTTGCCCCTTGTCCACGCGGGTGTGGGTGCAAGAACAGAGATGGCTATGTGTGCACGACGTCGATTATTCCGGGTTTAATTTTTCGGGCAAAAGTAAAATTTTTGCCCCCCCACTGCTGAAATGTCCCCTACGCCTATGGACAAGAGAATAATTGAATACTGTATATTCGATGCCTGTAGATGAAGAGTCACTATTTGCGAACCCCACAGACCCGTAGAACCTGTTAGATTCCCATCTATAGCTAAAAGTAGCCATCGCGTTCTGATTTAATCGTGCACTCCAAGGACCGTTTATTGTTCGATGAAGAAATGCAGCAAGATATATGTAGAGTAGATGGACGCAAACACAAGACCGTCGTCTCTTGAGGTTGTTATACAAGACAAACATTCATCTACCATTAAGTCTGGAGATTTTAGAACCTGACAACCAATTGATCAGTGATCATGCATGGACGTATGCATGCTAACAGTCGTATAACGTATACGCTCGAATCTCATAACTGTCTTTCCTCGCGGAATTAATCTGTCGGAGTATAATAGGCCTGTCATAGTAAACTGAGCACCCTTAGAAGAAGGAGAATATCATATGAATACATTGAGAAATAGCGGCAACATGCATGGAGATATAATTATATTCCAGGAACTCATAATTGGTCACGTGATTATAGAGACACGAGATCAGAGGCAAATTCAGAGGAAAAGTGACAGAGAAGGAGACAGCGGACGATATTGAAAGAAAGAGAGTAACCGAGAGACTGAGAGGCAGAGCGACATAGAGACAGAGACAGAGAAACAGAGAGACAGAGAGGCAGAGAAACAGAGAGACAGAGAGACAGAGAAACAGAGAGACATAGAGACAGAGGGACAAAGAGATAGAGAGACAGAAACACAGAGAGACATAGAAGCAGAGAGACAGAGACACAAAGAGGCAGAGGTCAGTTTCTGGTTTCTTTCATGAAGCTGACACTGATCAATTCTTGCGCTCTATCGAAGCAACAACTCTATCGCCGTAAATTTGACGATGATCGTCGCCTGTCATTTCAGAGAAGGCGATGGATGGGGAAGAGGAGAAGAGATGGAAGCAGGAGAGGGAAGAGAGAATCCAGAAGAGGTAATACGGAAGAGGGAAGAGAGACGAGGGGAGAGAGTAGAGGCCGCGTGCTGCTTCGGTCCGCCTTAGGGATTATAGCGTCACGGAGCGAGTCGTTTTAATAGTCTCCGTCATTCTTTGTCTTTTGTCTTCGGATAATCTCTTTAGTTCTTCTAACGAGGGAAGGGAATGAGTGGGGGGCGCTGTGAGGGGTGGACATCCTTATTACGCCCTGCCTCTGACATAGTCGAGTGCACCCTTAAATCAACGGGGCCTCCCTCTGAGTTCTTCAACGGGGAGCCGCCGATTATGTGTCCGCTAGGGACGCTACAGGCCGCCGACGTTACAGGCTGTCGGCTTTGTCAATTAGTGGAGAGCCAGGTTCTAACCAGGGCGTGTCCGTCCAGTCGGAATAACCTTTGACCCTTCTCAGACGGACCTTCACTGGACCGTCCGATACTTTGTAGTCGGAACCCGGTGGCGAATATAATTTACGACCACTGACAATTTGTTGCCTAGCCAACCATGATGCGTCCCTTTATTGGTGGGAAATAAGATATTCGGCTGTTGGTCTTTATAATAATAATCTTCTAAAATGCTTTAAAAGTAAGCCCTCAAAGGACTGTCTTTGTGGCACACAGTCGACCATCGAAGCAGAGTTTTGGATTCGGAACGAGTAGTAAATAAACGAAAGATGGAGAGAAAGAGATAGACAGATACAGAGATAGAGAGTGAGAGAGAGAGAGACAGAGGCAGAAGCAGAGATACAGAAAGAGACATGGAGAGGCAGTGAGAGGCAGAGAGCGAGAGAGAGACGGAGAAACAGCGACAGACAGACAGAGAAGAAGATGTAAGGGCGCACGAGTCACACATAATATTATAAACAGCCTGAGGGTTGAAATGTCCAATTAAAACGAAGCATCTCAGACGGGTTTGTGCAAACTGTGCAAGTCAGCTCTATGCTAATTGACAAAGCCGTGGGATATTTATCAGAGTCAGTTCTCACATATAAACATGGAACTGAGGCGATCTTGCGATCACTTGATTTCAGTTTGGACATGATTGGTGTGAATTGTGACTGACTTAGATTGGTCATAGTCTACGCGAGAGACTAAGAAACTAGCGTTGCCACTCCTTGGGTTTTTTCACAAGATCTTGGGTTTTTCGATTCGAACTTGGGAAATGGGGTTTTTCTGAGACGAACTTGGGTTTTTGCTTGGGTTTTTTCGACCCAAAAAACCGGTAATTTTTGACATTTTTGGGGAAATTCTAGACATTTTCGGGAATTTTTTGAAATTTTTACGAAGATTTGTGTCGGATGACTGAAAAAAGGTCATAAGAATTTTTACGAAGAAAAAACAAAGGTCATCAGAATTTTCGGACGGGAGAAATTGTGGACATTTTCGGAAAATTTGTGTCCGTTGACTAAAAAAAGTCATCATATCAAATTTTTCGGCCGGAAATTCTGAAATTCTGAAAATTTTACGATAGATTTGCTGAACTTGGGTTTTCTTGGTTTTTTTTATCCCCTCCAACTTGGGTTTTTTCATTTTTTAGAGTGGCAACGCTGTAAGAAACTGAGGTCGCACATAGTCTAGGTCTACATGACAGACTAAAACAACTCCGTTCTAACTGCAATCGCAGTCTGACTTATTTCTGTTGATCTGTACTGTATACACTATACACGCTTACATTATGCATTATACATGCTTCTATATACATATGCAGACTTCATTGATTGCTTCAAGATTAGGGCATACATCGGATACTCGTGTATACTTACGTCACTAGACAAATGAATTCATACCAATTTGCCCCAAATACCAGTTGTGTGCATTAAGGTCAACAGCATCATCAGTTTGGAATAGCATCCCTGCTGACACACGTCATGATCTGCCAACCTGAAGTTATTTAGATATTAAATTTATGTCTACTCTTAGTAAATAGCGCCGCACGAGACAGCATGGGGCAGCGCGGATCCATTCATGCAGTCAACCGTCGCTAAGCAACAATGACGGAATGACATGACATGACATGACATGACATTGGTAAATACGTGAGTCTCAAATTGGACGGGGGTTGATTGTCATATTGGTGAACCTATAGTTAACATGCACACAAGCTAATAGAAATACATGACATGATCTCAGAAGCAATAGGGATTAGGGATAACAATTACTTTTCGATGTGTGTCTTTTTTTTATCTATCTAAAGCATTCGACATGATGAATCATGAAATTCTATTAGAAGAGCTGGAACATTGAGGAATAAGGGTTACATAGGCTATAGATATAATTATTTGTCTTGATTGGCTGACCGATTATCTCATGTTCTTCTGCAGACAGTTTACAGGAGATGATGTAATCGAAACTCTTCTTATATAATAATTATATGAGCTGAGATTGTGTCTGAATGCTTCCTCAGCGAATACACATTATTTCCGCCCAAATTACTATAAGCCCGTTATAATCAGATCAGAGGTGATATATTCCACTTCTAAGAGCGCATCAAAAGGAAATTGTGCCAGACTATAAAGAAACCGACCAGGCGCCTTCAAGGCGTAAGTTACAGATGATGATGATGACGATGATGATGGCGATGATCATGACGACGACGACGACGACGACGACGACGATGATGATGATGATGATGATGACGACGGTGATAGTGGTGATGATGATTATGCTGATGGTGATAGTGGTGGCGATGATTATGCTGATGGTGATGACGATGGTAATGATGATGATGATGATGATGATGATGATGATGATGATGATGTTGTTGTTAATGAGGATGATAACGACGACGATGAAGATGACGATGATGATAATGATGATGAAGCCTTTAGATCTATTCCTTTGACTTAAAACCAACTGCATGTAGATAGAAATCGTCTGTAAGTAACTCCTTTGTTTGCTATGAATGTCCTACAGACATTGGCAATCATCTCAATAGAAGCATCTGATGCTAGAATCACTGTTGCGTAGCGACGAATGCAGACAAGGAAATCAGTCATGCGCTAACACAGAAATAGCCTTCTAAGCACGGGGGTGGGTGGGTGGGTGGGAGCAAATGTGTGGAGAGGGTTTCCATTGCGTTGGATGCTTTTCATCATCTAATTAGAACCGAAATATTGGCAGCTGTTCAAAACGCCTTAGAACAGGTCTAAGAACATTGATGTTACGTCATGCATAGTTCTTTACTCAGCCTGCATCGTGAACGTATACATAATATTATGCAATAAATACACCTGGACGGTGTACTCGAGAAGTTTGACGACAGTTTTCTTGATTGCATGACTGCGTTCCTATGACGACCGCATAGACTCAGGAGAGATAGAAGACAGAAAGAAACGAGCCGTGTCAAACTATGATGACTCATCGGTTTGACATCAAAGAATTTCCGATACAATCGTTCACACTTATATAGCTGCAGCAGATGACTAATCTATACGCAATTCACGTCACCTGACTGACCTCAGACTTTCACAGATGGATTTTTTTCTAATAAACTGCATGCGTGTCAGAAATGAAATTCAAGTGCGTTTTGGTTTATAGCCAGTTTGTCTCGTTTATATAGTCACGCATAAGAAAAGCCAAATGCACTGACGGAGACAGAAAGACAGTGTCGGAGAGACCGCCATAAAGATTCTGGCAGAGTCACTATAGAGTAGAGACACGTTGAGAAACCGAGAAAATTAGACGAGTTGACGAAACTACATGCAGGATGAAAGTGTATGTAATTATGTGTATTCTACAAAGAAACTCAGACATTCGGTTTGGAAAGTACACGGGGTCAGAGTAATACGAATATCATGCGAATGTACTTCGTGGGGTTTACAGTAGGCGGCCTTCATGTTTAATAGGAGTTGTTACTATGGTTATTTGGTTAATTCACCCTATATATATAGATATATATATATGTAGTGTGGCAAGTTGTAACCTAAGCGCTCACATTCCTGGCAGTATATCATGACGACTATCTGATTTGCAGTCATCACATTTCATCGACTGTAGTGTATAGACCTGCCCTAACTTAAAAGTCTGGTTGTAAGCCACAGTAAACACTCATCACAGTATATGCCTGTCTTGGGCGGTGTGACGTATACACCAAGACTAATGTCTTTTGTCAGACTACAATCACTACACACTGCGTTAATATCCACGAAGAGCGTATTTCCTCCAGACCTCAGCGTGAGCTGCACATTAAGGAAGGTGACCTAGGGTCAGATTTTTGAAGGTCACCGTGGATCCGATTGCCCACGCTATCGATGCTAAGACGGAAGGGGCTCAGGAGGCGACGCAGGAAAGTCAGAGGCTGCGGGGAACCTCCGCCGGTTCGCTCTTGCACCCCCCGAAGCCTGCACGCCGATTAGAGGAAATACGTAGAGATGGACGAAGACATTAAAGCATAGGCAAACAGCCAGAGACCGAGACAGGGAGACGATAAAAGAGATAAGAAATACGAAGTAATGATAGTATAAAAGAAACAAAGGCAGATTAATGTATACATAATATATGAATTATATATGTATATTATAAATATATCTAGAACAGACGTATACAACAAGAAGAAATACATTTTGCTTTGGAATGATGTAAGGAGGCTTAAGAGGACGGGAAGAGGAAGGGAATGAGCGCCCACGGCTGGAACGATGATAGAATGATGGACAGATGAAGAAAATAAAAGATAAGAGCAGTATGTATGTATGTATGTATACGTATACCGGCATCAGTGCAGGTTGTCGATATGTGTGAAGTTACAGAGGCTGCACTATAAGCATAACTATAAGGTCGACGCCATGCACTTCCTCCAATGTCATCGCTGTTGTTTATAGCAACCCGTGCACGTGGCCAATCAACCTCATTCTCTTCCTCCCTTTTCCTCACTATAAGTGGTATAACTTTTGTTCTGTTTGAGATATTTTGATGAAATCTGGCCATCATGTGTAAATAATAACTAAATATGAAATGTCTATATAAGCCTGTAAAATTTCATTTCGAAATTCTTACTTTTGGTCAAGATATTGGCAAGACCTTGAGGGGTATTTTTGGCCCACCCTGTATATACACGCAATTCTTCTTCTCCAATACTTCAAAACTAACACTGCCGAGACAATACATTGTATACACCACAAACTAACGCTGCCGAGATAATGTATACACCACAAACTATAGCACTGCAGAGAATCATTAAGACAGGATAGTAAAAATTCTTTAAAGATGGCCACCACCAGTGTCGATATTATAGTTTTTAAGACTTGTCTGTATCTATAGAAGAGAGTAAAAGCAAGAAGCGCTTCCAGAAGAAAGGTTATTGTTCACAAAATACTTGACAAAGAGGACATATTCAGAGGACATGTTCAGAGGACATGTTCAGAGGACAGGTTCAGAGGACAGGTTTAGAGGACAGGTTTAGAGGACAGGTTTAGAGGACAGGTTTAGAGGACAGGTTTAGAGGACAGGTTTAGAGGACATGTTCAGAGGACATGTTCGGAGAACATGTTCAGTGGACAGTTTCGGGGACATATTCAGAGGACTTGTTCAGAGGACATGCAGGTTCAGTGGACAGGTTCAAAGGAGATGTTCAGTGGACAGGTTCAAAGGAGATGTTCAGTGGACAGGTTCAAAGGAGATGTTCAGTGGACAGGTTCAAAGGACGCCTCAAGATGTAAGGTCTTTATGTTAGTCACTCGTATACGTCTCTCGAGCAGTCAGGCCTAAGCCACTCTCAACGAATGATATGATCTTGTCTTTGCGAGTCAATGTGAAATATTATTTTCTCATCTGCTTTTCTGCACTAGCTCATTAGTAGATTGTGTTATAAAAGAGCTTTCTGGAACATGCATTGCTGATGTGAAGCGTGTTAGGGGAGAGTGCTACAAGACGCCCAGGGCGGGTAAGATGCCCATCCCCTCTAAAACGGTTGAAAAGATACATATTCGTGTTTTAGTCGTCTCATTGCATGAAGCGACACCTTGTGAACCTCCCATAACAATAATATTTCAATATTCGAGATATTGACGCTATAAATCAATTTTCTAAATTTTCACCACTTTTGAGTAAGTACACATTTACGAATCTTACTCATTTTCTCTTTAACCGTATGCAGTACCAATTCGCGCATTTCAACGTTTATTCTGTGCTCACTTGCAGTTGTTTTTATGGTTTACATAAGTCTTAAACATTGATCTCGTTCAATAAAATGGCGTCAGTAGAGCAGGACTCGAAAAATACAAGATGCCCATGGTCATGTTGAATACATGGGTAGCATAGAGATTACAAGAAGCCCATGGGCGTCTTGAGTGTATAGGAAACCTAGAGATTACAAGATGCCCATGAGCGTCTTTGATACTATGAGCAAGTGGCCAAAAATCGGTACCCACCATGACACCACCTTTTACTCATAAAAATACGGGCCCATATGCAAATTTATCAGTGTTTATTGAATCTATTTCACCCTTGCCCAAAACTTCAGTGAAATGGAAAGAATGCAGGAAGTGTAGATGTTGGTGTCATGAAGAATGTACAGACAAAAAGACATCCCAAGAATTCGTGTGTGACTTTTGTCACAAGTCTGTGAAAATGACAATATAATGACTTACAACATGAGATTGAGTTTTTGCTTCTTGAGTTTTGAATTGCTTTGTATCTTTAGGACCTTTTAGTCTTCGTTCAGTTTGTTTTCTTTCATGCAGTTTGTTGCTTTAGGCTAAAAATGCATGATCGTTTTAGTCAATTTTCATTGCTCCAGGATGCCCATCCTATGGGCGTCTTGTAGTCAGTGATATTTTACTTCAGCAAATAATTTTCGTTTTACTTCTATTTCAGTTCGGACTTCCTCAATTTCAGTTCTAGTTCAATTACAGTTCTTCAAACAATTTCAGTTATACTTCTAATTCAGTTTTTAGAATAATTTCAGTTCTCAATTCAGTTCTTGCATAGAAATAATTTCAGTTTTACTTCTTTATAGGCCTAGAACTTGTCTTTAAAAAAACAAGTTTGAGCATTTTTATTATCGATAAATGCTTCTTAATTTTAAAGAGCCTCATATTTTTAGCGCCATTAGCTGACAGTTTTTTCCCCACCTATTAGAAGTCTTCACCCCCCCCCCCCAAAATGTGTTTCTTCTATAAGTTTGAAAAGCCGGAGCTTCAACATCTTCCGCAAGTGGGGCAGTGCTGCCGTAGACTTGCCGTCCTTCCCTCCAATAATAATTATGCGTAATTTTTACTACAAAAAACAAGCAATTTGAACTCCAGATATTATAGTTTGCATAATTTCCTGAAACTTTTAATTGGCAATATTTGCTGGATGGCACCAATCCGCTAACATTTTGACAATAGCTAATCACACTCCCTTATCATATTCCATTGAATTGATCGACCACGTTACATTTTTTCTTTTACACATTTATGCAGCGCTTGTGCTTTCTCCGTGGTGAAGCCGCTGACTCAAATCAGTCACATGAAAGTTTCGTGCCAACCCTGAATATATTTCTTAGCATTATGTGTGCGCTTATTCACTGAAGAAGACAAATTAAATTGCTAAAAAGTTTACTAGAAACACCCAGAAACGTCCTTTTTAGGGTATACAAGCGTTGCATGGTTAGGCTAGGCCTATTTGTCTGTTTCGTTCCAGTAGGCCTATTTAAACAATACAATGCATGGTATTTTCCTTTAGCCCAGTAAGCATGCTGCACAAAGTTATCATGGTTGAAATATTTGCACTCCGTTATTCAGTGATTTTCACATAACCACATTCTTATCATGATGTTGAAAATTATTAACTGACAGGAGAGGTCTAAATGCAAAAGACCATAATAAATTGCACACGAAAGCACGTGCTAAGCCAAAGATACCAAAGTTTTAAGAGTCAGAAAGTATGTGCGCCTATTAGATGTTTACAAACTCAACTGCTTAGGAAAGGCTATGTGCAAAAATTTCAAATTTTGTCATAATTTCCGTTCTCAAATTAATTTTCGTTTTTATTCTAATTTTCGTTCACTGTGCTTAATTTCAGTTCTATTTCAGTTTTCGTTCTCAAAATAATTTCAGTTACAGTTAAAGTTACACTGAACGGAAATCAATATTTTCAGTTCTAATTTTACTTATCGTTAATGAAAATATCACTGCTTGTAGTATAGGGTTCCTAAGACGCCCAGTTTGGAGGGGTCTACTTTTTTAAATTTACACAATTGGTCTTATTGAATTAAGTTCTATAGTTGTTGTCATTGCTTCATTAATGATCACTCTTTGCATTGGGGTCAAACATGTTCTTCTCTTGGAATACATACCGAAGAAAAGCACAATTTTCCTTAGCATGGGCGTCTTGGAGCACTCTCCCCTAATAAACTAACGAAATAGATTATGTTAACTAGGTCCATAATCCATATATATTTTGAAACCACACGTATACGAAATGAGTGCAGCACATGTCTAATTTACATGCATAATTGCGTAGGCTATCTATTACAGCATTTGCTGTATATAATATACATATATTATTATGAGTTGTATAACTTACCCAGCAGTCTGCTTGTTTCCGATTCGTTGAGAAAAAGATTGAAATTTCCTGTTCCGACGGACACAACAAGAACAAGAAGACACGGAAGGAAGAAGAAGAGAATCATCTGCTCCAGCTTCGACTGCAACATAGCATCAGCAAATGGTTTCTACAAGATGAGCAGCAGCAGCAGCAGCAGCAGCAGCAGCTATTCCCTCAGCCTCTTCCTTCAGCTGCTCTTCCTAGCAAACCTCATCTGCCTTTCTTGTCGCTGTCGATAAACGTGTAACTGTTACTCCGATGACGAATGCATTCGAGAAGTGTCTGTGTGTTTGATGCTTTCGATTTAACTCACTCGTCGGTAGGTGTCGCTCACTGGACTCGTCGTGCAATAATGTGTAAACGCCATGGACGACTCGCTACGACTGAGCGTCGTCATGCACCACAGTCAGACAGGTATACGCTGCATCTCCATACGCCTGTGTGTGTGCGTGTGTGTGTCTGTAAGTAAGAGCCTTTATAACAACTCTATTATGCGAAACATTCGTCTGCCCCAAGATACCAATTACGCGCCAAAAGCCGCCGGTCGAAACGTCGCTTGTATGCGCCGCTGCCCGTTTAAAAGCGGAGCACCAGGACATTGGTCGTCTATACTGCCTCTGCTGCTACTGCTGCAAAGTAGGGAGTCAGACATTGGTCGTGACGTCACCGCTGTTTGCAACGCCCTCGGCGAATGACTGGTCATGGCAGCTAATGTAGCTCACTTGCCCTCTGTCGGCCGACGAATTAATTAGAGAAGTCCGGACGACCGGAAACACGAAGGGATCGGCCACTGAGGGTCGACATGGCCTGCAGGAGCGGATAGGGAGAGAGAGGGGGTGGGGTCCGTGTATACGAATATGAGGTTGACGATAATTGAGGTAACATCTACACGCTGGTTCCATTGAAAGCTTTTTTGGCCGACCTTTTACTGAGCAGCACAAACGGAAACAAGCAGAGATGTGTCTCAATTAGGGGAATTGCAGCTGACATGCGCAGATAACATCCTGTGGTCATGCATGAGCTTAAAAGCTTTCAGATTTATCTGACAACTGCCAATCAAAAGTTTCGTCTTGATACTACCTACAACTTACTTGGCCGTGGTTGGACTGGGAGCGCTTTCGAGTAGTTCACCTAGAAGGTGCGCTGTATAAAACTCAATAGTAACGATAATAATAATAATAATATTATTATTATTATTTTATTTTATTTCTTCTTTTTTTGCCCCGAAGTATACAGGATCCCTCAGGGAACTAATAATAATAATAATAATAATAATAATAATAATAATAATAATAATAATAATAATAATAATAATAATAATAATAATAATAATAATAATAATAATAATAATAATAATAATAATAATAATAATAATAATAATAATAATAATAATAATAATAATTATAATAATAATACCTCACCGCCATTTCTGGAGATGCCCGCGAGACGCCTTACTTATTTCAGCGTTTTTCTTCTACAATTCAGAGATTTAATGCGGTGGCATTCCGCGGCTCTTTTCCTGCACTGGATTTCAACGACGACTATAGGTGCCGTTCCAGATGTTTCTATTTTAGTAATTAGGGTGTAAGTCCCTGAGAGATCATATATAGGCTACCTCGAGGCAAAAAAATAACTTATTTTAAAATGACATCCATCCAATAAATCAATCTCTTATAATGATGATCTGTTATCAATATTGACAGGCCTCCGCTTTTACAAATCATAAGGATGCTGATTTAAAAAATGATCAAATATATACGACGCCTTTAACTACAGACGAAGTCATTTCTAAAGTCTGCTCTTTCACGTAAAGTCCTGTCAGAGAGATATCTCTACAATATATTCGCAAAAGCTAATTGATTTACTCACAAAGAGAAGTGATTGGCAACAAAACAGCGTACACTCCCTTTCGACTCTTTGGCGTACAAACCGGCTTTTACACGGCAATCAAATATGGCCGATGCAAGAGAGATAATGGGAAATGCTACATTAAATATTTTTTACCCTGGGCCTAAAAAATCAATCATACGTCCAAATTTTGGTTCAATTATCGCGTTCTTGAAGCTCAATTTAGATTGAAAAACACCACATCCATGGAAGACACTGATTCTTCTTGAGGGCTATATAGGCCTACAGTGCTTGATGATGCTCATCCGTATTGCTAGCAGATAACTATACTCTGCAGGGTCCCTATTCGTGGCGCCGCTTGAGGTGGGTTCGAGCCCGCAACCTTCCGACTCCAAGGCACCGACCATACCTTTACACCATCTCGCCCCACATCCATGTGCATGTGCACTTGCCAATGTACGTATGAATTAATGTACTATACAGACACTTATTATAGCGCCTTTCACTACCTCACACAGGAATCCACACGGTCTTCTATGTATACCATCGTCGACCATCTACGACCGAGTACCATGCAGTCGGCGATCACAAATCGTGTTAAATCAACTTAAATGCATTGCAGGTTGCAGTAATAAGTGCCTGTAGTATACATTAATTTCTGTGTGAGGTAGTGAAAGTCGCACATCCATGTATGTATGTATGTATGTATGTATGTATGTATGTATGTATGTATGTATGTATGTATGTATGTATGTATGTATGTATGTATGTATGTATGTATGAATGTATGTATGTATGTATGTATGTATGTATGTATGTATGTATGTATGTATGTATGTATGTATGTATGTATGTATATATGTATGTATGTATGTATGTATGTATGTATGCTTTATTTCGATGACCGTTTTCAATGATTTTATCGCATGAGATCCTTCAGCGCCGATTTACGTTTTAATGGATGCCAACTTGCAGTATACCATGCCTTGTATACCATGCTTTGTATACCATGCCAGTCACCGGTATACGATCAATTCTGGGACTCGACTCTTTGAAATAGACCACGATTGGTACGCATTCAGAACCGGCGTCCTTCGGTCGCCCATATACAGGGTGGCCCAGCATAAATGTCCAGACTTTGCACGCGTATAACTTCGTCAATTTTTAACATTTCTTTATACTTAATGCATCAAATTGAAGGTATTTCACTCTAGCATTGCCACTGAAAACACTGAACTGATACTAGTTTAGGTTTTAATTATATGCCCGGAACAGCGCTAGCTACCATATTTTGATGTCATTTGTGACGCAATCTGCATGGCGCCGTTGACAGCCGATGATAGTGTTTCGATCTTAATTTTACGAACTGATAAGGGATTTAATTCGTTTGAAATGATTAACGTATTTTCTAAAAGAGGATGGAATAAACAATACCTTGAATTATCTGCTACGGAAAATTGATAAGACAGGACTTTCTACTCGCAAACCATGGGAATCGGTGCGCACGGCGCTCACATCCGCTAACGTTGCTCGTGTGTCGGAGTAAATTTGCAGTCAGGACAATGACCAGGGCAGGCCCTACATGCAAATCTCCCAGGGAAATTCAGCGCAAAACAGGCAGTCTTAGAAGCACTGCATAACGTATTGGAAAAAGATGATATAGGCCTAAAGTTAAAGTATTTCGTCGACGAGAAGTCCAACGAGCTCTCCAACTCTTACTCAAAGAACCGGCTGGCAGCGTGCAAGCGTCTGAAGCAGCACATGGCAGTGCACGGCTGTTGGCAAAATTGAAAGGACGTGGTTTTGCGATGAGAAGATATTCATGGTAGGGACCATACAAACACCCAAAATTATCGTGTCTGCGCGCGTTTTAGCAAAAAACGATAGAATTTCCCGAGGAAACGGCGTCATATTGCGTCAGTAATGACAAAATATGGTAGCTAGCGCTGTTCCAAGTATATAATTAAAACCTAAACTATAACCAGTTAAACTTTTTTAGAGCTAATACTAGTGTGAAATACCTTTAATTTGATGCATTAAGTATAAATAAATGTTAAAAATTGGCGAAATTATACGCCTGCAAAGTCGGGACATTTATGCTGGGCCACCCTGTACATGCGCCTATGCCTTCTACCTAACCACTGCTGTATACCAAGCCACGGCCAATTTAATTAAGTTCCTTATTCGTCTAGACTCTATAGCGCAACTCCATAATTATTAACTCCGCCACTGGTCGCACTCTGCCAGCGCCAGTCCCAAGCCTGCATAAAGGAGGAGGGCGTCGCTAATGGTCTTTGTTACCACACAGTGACGTTAAACTGCAACTACACATACACCATAATTATTATCAGTGTACTGTGGGCCTTTATCAGAGGGTTAGCATGCAGGAACTCTCAAATTATTTATCGTCTCTGCTGCAATTAAGCACTATCTCTCGTTCTGGGTAGAATCCATGATATAGGCTTCATGATACACACGCATACAGTTATTTATCTTTTAGGTATGTATGTGTTGTATGTATGTATTGTATGTATTGTATGTATTGTATGTATGTATGTATGTATGTATGTATGTATGTATGTATGTATGTATGTATGTATGTATGTATGTATGTATGTATGTAATGTATGTATGTATGTATGTATGTATGTATGTATGTAACTATGTATGTATGTATGTATGTATGTATGTATGTATGTATGTATGTATGTATGTATGTATGTATGTATGTATGTATGTATGTATGTATGTATGTATGTATGTATGTATGTATGTATGTATGTATGTATGTATGTATGTATGTATGTATGTATGTATGTATGTAGCCTATGTATGTATGTATTGTATGTATGCATGTATGTATCATGAATGCATGTATGTAAGCATGTATATATGTATGTACCATAATGTACGTATGTATGTTTGTGTGTATGTATGTTCAGCTATGTTCATGGCATGCAAATTTATCTTTTTGCAAATGATAGACCTATAATATATATATAAGCTTATATGTATATTATATATATACAACTTCTAGAAGTTTTATGAATGTTTGATTGCAATAAAAGTATATGCCTACATGTAATGTTCGACGAAATCTCAATATTTTTGCTTGATGCATCATTTAATGATAATTATAACGTAATTGTTTATTTTCATATATGAATTTCTGACATCGACTAAGATTCTGAGTTTCTGACGAAAAAACTGCTGTAAATTATGACAGTAATTAAGACGACGACAAAGGCTACCGTACTTAGACTCGAGTATACCTTTTGAAAATATCGAAGTGTTTGACAGCGCTTCATTTCGATTTAAAGGTACCACTGCCTCAAAGTACGCTCCCGTGACTATATACGTCCTGCAAGAGTTCATTGCTTTGCAAAGGCACGATATGTGAAAGTCCGATTGTACGTCGACAAAATCAACTGATCCGTCGCTATATCCGATGAGAATTTCTCCTTGTGGAGTTAGATAATTTCTATAGATTCCAATTACGATAACTTCTGCGTTGGACAACCACATCTCTCTGCTCTCCATCGTTGACATCAGAGTCATTCAACGAAACAAGAAATGTATTTACTGGGCGTCGCAGCATCAGCGACGCTTCATTAATCAATCGGTGGAACGTGTTTCTGAATGCATTCGTCCGTTAAGAGTGATTCGTCGTCGGCTGCGTGAAGAGCGGCGGGTCTTCTGTTGAAATCAAGTGATCTTGCAGTTCAACTCCCGATGGGAAAGTCGTAAATGTTCGCCTGATGCATGATGGGAAGGATGGGAGAGAGAGTGACTTCCCACGGGAGACAGATTGACAGAAGGAGGGTCCTTTGTAGTTGGCAATTGGCTGGGAACGAAGAACGCTGCAACTTCGATTAGGTCTGCGGCCGATAGAAATGCGTCCGATTCAACGAGATATTATCGTCTATCCTGGTGAAATGCTCTTCATGAACTCTGCTTATCAGTAAATGAGTGCTACAGAGTTGATCCGTAAATAAAGAAATCGTTTAACGTATAATTTTATAAATGCATTAAAAATTATTATGCGTAGGCTAAGCTGACTAAATAAATAATCGGCATAACCTATGTCCTGTATAAGGAAAAGCAGCTTGATGAATGATATGCAATAACCTACCGTTACCATTTCCAAGTACAGAATGAGCCGTAATCGTAATCGTAATCTACAAATTTATAGAAAGCCACTCGAACGCCAAGAACAGGGCATCAGCTTATTCAAGAGCGCTGTGTAAAGTCAGAAGGGTTGTCCAAAAGAGTATGGCGGTCGCAGTTCGGTGAAACATTATTTTCCAACTGCAGGCGAGTGTGTTTCTCTGCATTTATTCGTAATCTGCGCCTTGCAGTCATGAGGTTATCTAGGTTTGATATAACCGTTCGCTGTCAAAATTTCTTTACCCGGTTTTACCAAGTGGCAACGTTTAACACCAGATAAGCCATCTGCTTCGTATCTTAGTCGAGCAGCTTCTCACTGCTGTCAATAACCAGTGAGCTCTTCTCACACATGCATGCACGCGATGGGTCAGTTCTATTTGAGCGCAATTCCGGTCTTCAGTTATAAGCTCAATCATCTAATCATCTGACCGAATCTGGAAGATAAGGTATTGAGTCTATTGACTGTAAGGCAGTTCTAAGTAATTGAAGGGCACGTAATTGTAGTATTGACTGTAAGGCAGTTCTAAGTAATTGAAGGGCACGTAATTGTAGTATTGACGGTAATGCAGAGTTAGTTGAATTGTAGAAGATGAATGCGAAAAAGAATGTGTAGAGAAGGAGAACGTGAAGAAATAGAACGCGAAGAAGAAGAATGCGAAGAAGAAGAATGCGAAGAAGAAGAATGCGAGGAAGAAGAATGCGAAGAAAAAGAACGTGAAGAAGAAGAATGCGAGGAAGAAGAATGCGAAGAAAAAGAACGTGAAGAAGAAAAATGCGAAGAAGAAGAGGAAGAATTAAAAGAAGAATAGGAATTTAAAGAAAACGATAAAGAAGAAGTAGAGGAAGAAGAAGAAGGAGCAGGACAAGAAGAAAAACAAGAAGGCAAAGAACAAAAACAAAAACAAAAAGAACAAGAAAAACAAAAACAGGAGCAAGAAAAGAAGAACAGGAACAAGAGGAAGAAGAAAAATAGCAATAAGAAGATGACGATAATGATGATGATGATGATGATGATGGTGATGATGATGATGATGATGATGATGATGATGATGATGATGATGATGATGATGATGATGATGATGATGATGACGATGGTGAAGCAGTCCCTTGGGCTAAACCGAAGCAACCATGGAGTCTTATCCTCAACATAATATGAACGCGGGTGACCAGTCCTCTCACTCACCGTCTCATCTTCCCATCGACAGTGTGTATGGGCAATGTTTACTCACTATGGCCCATGCATTTGACCAACATTGCAGTTGAAGCAAAAAAACACGATCGAATTTCTGCCCTGCATGACGGTCAAGTGACTGTGACTATATACATGGTGGATAAGTTGTCTTTTGTCAAATAGTTATAACTGAGTATACATGCCAAAACCTGTCAAGGTATACACCCTGATGCGGCGCCCATTAAGTACAATGAGCAAAACCATGGATTGTTGAGCCTATAGAAAATAATATTATTATTTTTATTGTGAAATTATATTATACGGCCATTTCCGGTCGTCATCGCCACTTTTTTAAAGTAAACATGTTGAGGCAATATTGGTCTTCGCATTACTTACTTACTTACTTACTGTTTAGGTTTGCTTGTAAGCATTACTTTACTATGTTGCGAGTCACCTTAAAGGGACCGCGGGTGATGTATGCTAAAGCCGGATATAGACGGAAGGATCCGCGGATGGAGAGCAGAGAGAGTGAAAACGAAGCAAGAGGGGAAGGATGGGAGAAGGATCGAGGAGGAATTGGTCACCACCACTATGCGGGGTAAAGTTACTCCATTGACGACAAGGCGCCTCTGCGTGTGAGGATCCGGACTTTATGTTAGAGATTTCAATCTCAGACTATGACAGTTAATGACCGGGGCCTTAAATTGGGTGGCACCCACGAATGAGGAGAGAGCAGGCTTAAAGAATCTGATACCATAAATTCGATGAAATTTCGCAGAGTTGGGGGCCAAACCGTCGCTCTAGATTTAGTAATATTTCTTCGCATCGAAATTAACCATATATAGCCTAGCCTATAGCCCTATAATAACCTCTAGATGAATTAGTGGCGGAGTATGGAGCTAAGCGATCATTTTGCTGAGGTTGAGACTGGCAGCAATAATGCAACCACTAGACAGCCTTTCAAGTTAAGTAAGTAGGATACCGGGAGTCAGTCAATGCTGAACTCGTTTAGAATAAATTATTAAACAAATATTATAATAATGTGCATTCATCCAGTATTACAATAAAAGTATTGAATATAAATAATTCATGTAAGAATTCTGCACACAGTCGTTCGATTATTTTTACACACGCGAATGCTACGTGAACGCTGGAAATTCCGATCCAAACAAAACGTATGCAACGTTGTCAGACGTTAAGGAAAGAACTAGCGCTAAAGAAATGTAGCACGCCTTCTTCAGCGTCCAATCAACGACTGCCATTCGGTTAGTTACGTCATCAACGCAGTTTCGATCACTCGGCGCCATAGATATGCTCGACGCAGTCGGATCGTATGTGACGTCACCTAACGTTCTTGATTCTGGTTCATTGCAAACCGGAATGAGACTTGTGCTGCCATCTGTGACGGGTGACAGAGGTTCACTGTGGTCGGTAGATGAGGTGGTGACGTCATGCGGGTCATCAGTACTTGAGTGACCGCCCTGGGAATCGCCGAAAGCAACTGGACAAGGGTGAAGTTCAGTCAATTCATCGTCGTCTGCAAGAAATAACAAGACAGAAGATAATAATAATAAGAATAAGAATAATAATAATAATAATAATAATAATAATAATAATAATAATAATAATAATAATAATTTCTTCAATTAATAATAGTCCATAAGTCCCTGGGGGAATGAAGTACCTCAGGGCAAAAAAAAAAAATAAAAATAATAGTAATAATAATCATAATAGTAATAATAATAATAATAATAATAATAATAATAATAATAATAATAATAATAATAATCATCATCATTCTGGAACGGCCGCGCGAGTAAGATGGCGGCATCGAGGCACTTTTGCCCAACCAGAAGCCACCGAGTGAGTTACGGTTCCAGAGCGACATTAGTTACAGAGCCTTCTATTACTGAAGGCTCTGATTAGTTATATCTCCGGATATTGTTTGGCACATCTGAGGGATCATATATACCTCGGGTAAAAAAAAATACTAAATAATAATAATAATAATAATAATAATAATAATAACAACAATGACGATTTCTATTGCGCCGTAACACAGCCATCGAGATTAAAAGGAATTAGGCCTACTAGACACAAAATCGTGAAAGTAAAGGTGGTGAATGAGTCATCGTCATATAGATCATAATCATGTATACCCTGTTCCTCTGTATATATACTCCACAATCAGAGTCCACAGGTTACAGCTTCATCTTAACTCAATCATCAGAAGATGAATGGTTGACATCACCAAAATAGGACAAAAAATTATGTTGTCCATGCACTGAAAAATACAGGAGCAAAATGACCAAATCATGATCATATCAATTATTGAAATGTGATATTATATATTATGTATAGTGATTTCCAAATAATATTAATAATAATAGTGGTAGAAACTGCGTTCTGGCATCGTTTTTGTTGCTTTCTTGTTCAAAAATATCGTTATTCTCTTCCTCGCAGCTGATTGTGCATGAATAAATTTCTTTGTCATATGCAACAGGATTTCTGCCTTTGGCGACGGCTAGGTCTATTTGTTGATGCTGATCCAAGTGTTTGGAACTTCGTTTCTGCAGGCTGTATTGGCAAACACACGCGTTCTACATGAATCACGTCTTCCATGATCCATCCAGGTTTGTCGCCACCTGTTAGCAAACCGCTTATTCACTTTGGTTGCTATATCTCTTTTGCCGAGAACATAATAAGACAAACGCATTGAGTGCAGTGCACTACAGATTGATATAATTGAGTGTGGATTCTTCACTGGATGTAGAGAACAATGCCAGACACAGTTTTGAGTTGACTTGGGTGCCTTTGTTTGATGCCTGGGATAAGTAGGCCTATAGTTCTCGGCCTATATATACTCTGAAAGATTTATGATTAGTTTAGGATGTATTGATATTCAATCGCTGGTCTCTTTGCATTTTCCATCGGACTTCCATATATAGTGAACCATGCAGTCACGCTGTCTCCGGTCTGCAGTGCAAGATTTCTTTAACTCTGTTTCTTCTTTTTTCTTCTAATACTTCTAATAATAGTTCTAATTCCTCGTCTGACATCATTTAGTTGACCAATCGATCCATTGCCGACCTTGGTGGTGGCATTTGCAGATTATATATATATATAATGCTTGGATGACTGCAAACTCCGCCACCGTTCGCGCTATGACATTGCCAGTCCCAAGCCTGAAAAAAGGGGGCTGATACCAATCATCTTTGTGATGATATACAGTGTCATTAAACTGCAGCAAGACATAAGCCAGCTTGGCAAAAATATTTTGCAAAATCTTTCAGACATTAAACGTTGCGATATCAATTGTTCTGTCATTGTTTGTGTTGCTTTATTGTTCAGAAGCATCGCTGAACTCTCACTCGCAACTAATTGCATTCCACTCTGTATACGTTATAACTTTAAACAGTTGCTGATCGTGCTCACGTTTCTGCCTTCATGAGGGACGACTTCCACTGGCTCCCACTGCAGCAACGCATTGCTTATAGAGTGTCGTCTATTGCTTGGCGCTGCATTCTGTCTCAAGCTCCATCATACCTATGTGAGCTTTTTACTCCAGTCTCCGTTTCTCTGGGCCGTCGTTTGCTGCGGTCAGCTGCCCGCGGTGACTATCTTGTCATTTTTTGTCGTACCGCTACTATGCAGCGAAGAGCATTTTCCGTGGTGGGTCCATCTATCTGGAATGACCTCCCTGCGGCTCTCCGCTCGCTTCCCCGCGACTCTGCTGGCTCTTTCTACCGTCTTCTCAAGACCTTTCTTTTTGACCAAGCCTGGGCTGGGAGCGCCTCTGAGTAGCGATCTTGAAGGGGCGCTATATAAATTTATGTGATTGATTGATTGACATCCTTTCGCACAATACTTCTTGTCCCATCCATCATAATATTTCAAATTTTTTATTTGCCAAGGCGAGCGTTCATGTCATGTGCACGGCAGAGTCCAGACGTTCCTTCTTCATATTCCTATGCTGTCGACCTTGAATTCTTTTATCACAATGTTCTCCAACGTGGTGGTAATAGTAATTAAGGTAATAATAGTGGTGTCTCTGTTGCTGCTTCTCTTGTCACCAACTTCTTCGTCGATGTCCTTGTTGCTGCGGCTATTGTTGGTGATAATGGTGGTATGTTAGTGTTACAAGAATGCCAGCACCCTCACCACCCGCATAGACGTATGCATCTTCGCCATGATGTCGTCTCTATGTTGTTGTTCTTCTGTTACATGGGACGACGGCATATTAGAGTTAAATGCGATGTTGAGACAAGTCGCCATCTAGCGAATAGCGCTGAACAACAACGAAAACTCAGACCAGACGTCACGACGTGGTTTGTACATTGTACAATGTACAAGCCAGCAATATTCTACAATGTACAAGCCAGCCATTGCTGCCATCTAAATAATACATTCTCTTTTTATTCAACAATCCGGTTGACAGAACGCAACCGGTTACAGTGTACAATTATGCAGTTTAAACAATCCACAAGAACGGAGGTCACAGAATACACAAATCTTAACTAAGCTTATACTAACTGAGCAGACTGCCTGCAATAATCGGCGCTAGGCTAATAGCAGCCTACAAAGCAAATCCGCCCAACGGGGGCTCGAACTCGCTACCTCTCGCACTCTACACCAGCGTGTTATCCATTACTCTACCGGACCCTCCATAAACACAGCCATTGCTTATCGACAAACGGATTCCAATTTTTCAAATTATTTCGTTTCGAGTAATCTCATGAAAATAATCGGCGCCATTATCCTAAGCAAAATCTTTCCGAAACTCTTTTGCCTTGGGTACACTTAGAACGTCTTGGTAAGACATAATCGTGTGATAGGCCTATATATAAAATACTTGAAATATGATGATGCCTTTTCATGATATAAAAGTCGACGGTTTTGCGAGTGCCTGTTATTCCCCCTCAAGTTGACGAACATGGCTGCATGAGAACTTAAAACGCCAAAGTCTGTCTTAACGTTCAGAATTTGCAACTCCTCTTAGAAACTATTTTGAAGGTTGTATTCCATAGCAGCATCCATATGTGACACATTCAAAGTATTAAGCAACATTATTTTAAACAGAAAATTTTCATTTCTACATTAACTGTGGAAGATAACATTGAGCACACGTGCAGCGAAAACAGACATCGCCTTTCTCACAGCACTCCAGCCACATTTTTGTCGTCACATGTCTTAGTGGACAATATACCTTTTATTAAGCCCAATGCATGCTTTCAAGACAATTGACCGGTTGCACGGACTTCATCGCTTACGATAAACCTAAGGGCCAATAATTATTGTTACAGAGCTCTTTAAAAGAACTCAGAGACTTCTAACGACAGTCGTTGATTATTTATCCGTTCGTATTCATTTCAAGCAGAGCTGTTCTTCACAGAAACCAGAAGGCATTCGTCTATACACGAATCGATGGATGAAACTAAAGAGAAAGTCATGCATGCAGACATCATCGCATGCAGAGCTCAAAGTATACTTGCGTCCTCCGTTTGTTTACCCCTATACATAATATATGCATAATATATAATATATAATATATATAATATATATAAGTACCTCGGGCAAACAAAATATGTGTATATATCTAAAACTATAAATGCGAAACTTTTCCATTGTTTGTGGACAATTTTCTTCTTATCTACGCGACCGATTTTTCCCAATATTTAAAAAAAAATTTTTAGGACCCCTTAACAAACATAGGGGGGTTCGCGATCCAAAAATCTTACCTTTGCCGAATTTGAAAATTTAACTTTTAATAATCCGACGAAAGCTAATAGGCTATATAATGCAGTAGACCTATGCTAATATATAATGCAGTATTTTAGATTGGTCGCCGGATCGCTTTCAAGGAACCCATAGATTTATGACGTCATCACTTCTTTACTTCACTTTAGGCGGCCGATTTTATAGCGCGCGCTTTTGCTAAATTAAAAAAAAAAATATCTTCGTTTAATGCTTCAATCTGACACACCGCAGAATGATTACAAGTACATGTTATACGAAATACGGCCCACTGTAGCACGACACGCAGGTCGGCTTTACAGCAGTGGGTTCGGTAACTTAACTAACGGCCTAAGAACTGGATCACCCATGGTCGGCCAAGCCAGAAGTGGGAGGGGCTATTTTTATTTTTAGCAGAACCCGAATTATACTAAAGACACTGATAATAATTATGAAAAAATTCACCGGCCAATGCTGGCCACAACGGAGGGTGACGAACCCGCCCCGCAGGGGTGGTTGCAATGGGAGCTGGGTTGGGGCGAAAAATCTACATTTCACCGACAACGCCAGGCACCCCAGGCTGGGACCGGGTTGAGGCCGATGGAAGAAGGTGGGGTGAGAAAGGCTAAGTGGGAGCGGGGTCAGCGTGGCTGTGGACCAAATATCGAAATTTCCCGGGCAACGCCGGGTAATTCAGCTAGTATAATATATAATACATAATTTATAATATATAATATATAATACATAATATATAATATATAATATATAATATATAATATATAATATATAATATATAATATATAATATATAATATATAATATATAATATATAATATATAATATATAATATATAATATATAATATATAATATATAATATATAATATATAATATATAATATATAATATATAATATATAATATATAATATATAATATATAATATATAATATATAATATATAATATATAATATATAATATATAATATATAATATATAGTATATAATATATAATATACAATATATAATATATAATATATAATATATAATATACAATATATAATATATAATACATAATATATAATATATAATACATAATATATAATATATAATACATAATATATAATATATATTATGTATATAATATATAACATTATATATAATATAATATATAATATATACATTATATATAATATATATTATGTATATAATATATAACATTATATATACGTACCTGAACAGGCGAAGACTGGTTCCCCTGCGTACTGAGAGTTCATGTGAGGCAGCAGATATGGACATTGTCTTTCGACCGCCTCGCACAGACATCTCGAAGAAGACCCCTCTTCCTGCTGCTGCGGATGCTGCCGTCTCGTTTTCCGCCTCCTTCTCCTACTCCTCCTCTGTCTCCTTCCCCCGTCTTCCTTCTCCTCCCCCTCTTCGTCGTCGTTGTGATTGCTGTTCTTTCGAAGGATCGAACGAAAGAATCCATCGCACAGCCAAGCCTTGTAAGCAGCCTGTTGCACAATCAGACAACAGCTTCTTTAACATAGTAATAACATTGCCACGAAGTCCGATTATGTGTGCAGGGCAACACGGCATATACTATAATGATAATGATTATGATGCAATGCGATG
This sequence comes from Lumbricus terrestris, assembly GCA_949752735.1. NCBI lineage: Eukaryota > Metazoa > Annelida > Clitellata > Crassiclitellata > Lumbricidae > Lumbricus > Lumbricus terrestris. The sequence goes on from OX457039.1 coordinate 28,306,165, forward strand.
TGTAATAAAATGTAATGTGCCATAAAAGTAATATAGTGCAATTGTGCACTTTTTATATATGCCTATATGAAATATGATGCAAGTCTAGGTCAGCGGTCATTGTTTTGTTGTTTCTTGGGAAATAGCGAAAGCAAGTCAGCCTTCAGCGGCGTAAGGCGCCAGTCTCTCTCTGTATTGGAGTCTCATGAGGTTCACTCTAGACGTCGTGCAGCTCAATAGCAGAGTATTTCTTTCTATACGGTAACTGCTCCCTTCCACATCTTTCCGCACACACATACACACACGCACACAAACACACACACACACACACACACACACACACACACACACACCACACATAAACACCACACATAAATACCGCTTATAATAAGGGAGGATGTACGAGACAAAGTCTTATGACGATTGCTTTCCTGTATCGAAACTACTGTATAATAACTGAAATGAGTTGGTAAGATTCTTGCTGTTGCTTTGTTTCGCAATGACATCGATTCAGCAAAAAATTAATCAGAATTATATTGTTTTGAAAACAATCAGTTGCGTAACAAGGACTTTCGTTTGGGGTCTTGAGTATGACGAGTGCGTTGCAAGTAAAAACGTATTGGGGCCAAAAAGATTCAACATATTTTGGGGCTTCAGCGTCGTTTGGTGGCTTGAGCCCCAAGTCAGGTGCCAATTACCCATCTAAAAATTACGACAAATTGATGCAGTAGAATATAGTTTTTCTGATAGACGCGCCAGGCAAAGATGCAGAGTGTCTCCAGTCTTGCGGGCATGAAGCCGAAGCATGGACATGATGGACTTCTCGAAATGTCTGATGTTGCTTCGAGAAAGAGAAAAATTCTGGAAATCGAGCGGAAAACGAATCCACGCCGCAGCACAATAATAATTATGACGGTGCTCTTCATTGATCATCGGAATAGCTATGATTATCTATTCTGTCAACTGCAAGCCTAATTTAGACTTCTACTCTTCTCAATTTAATTACATTATTATGTGTTTCATCACAAGTGTCGACGTAATGTAATGCGACGTAATTCATTCAGTTGATGCAGACCTATCGTTGCTCAGGGTAAAGCCTTAAGAGTGACGCTTTTCTGGTGCACAAGTGCTCGGCAAACCATCTTGGGGAGCAGCTTATGGAATTAAACTCAAGAGCAGAATTAAGCAAAAAATGTGGCCATAAATATTCGTATCGGGGTCATCAAAACCACAGTTATCGCGGTCAGTAGAGACTCAAACATCTTCAAGTAATTGTTGTGGAGTTCAAAAGAGTCATGTGGAGTTCAAAGGGTCGTGTGGAGTTCATAAGGGTCATGTGGAGTTCAAAAGGGTCATGTGGAGTTGTGGATCCACTGAGGCTGGACTGACCCTTTTCCTGGATAATATTTGGCAGTATAGTACCAGTGCAAAAACGCCATGTTGGCCAACTGCATGCAACGAAAGCAATCGAAACGACCTAAACATGACCGATGGAAGTTCAAGTCCAATATACAGAAATTAAACAGATTTTAAATTTTTCTTAAACAAGTTAATGGTGGGAAAATGTGTAACATACTTTGGAAGATAATTCTATATCTATCAGAAGATCAGAACATTTTATCTAGAATATTAGACAACTGCTACACTCCGAAGGTCAGTCAGAGGGCATTGAACTGACATGTTCTGTATGTATGTATGAAGGTGTGTTTTGGACTCGGAAGTGAGCAGAAGAAAAAATGGTACCGACAAATATAATGCGCATGAATTGACAGCAAATCCACCAGACACTTTGCCGAGGAAGTTGTCTGTAAACTGTCATTACCCGTGTCTAATATTTGACGTGATTTTTTCTCGGATTTGTAAGAAGAGCCATCGATTATAAGACATAAGCAAAGAATATATATATTTATATATATACTCATTATTTCTGTCTGAAGGCTGAATAGAAATGGCTGAATGGATTGCGAAAGTTATTTATGGTTGGCTGGATGGATAGATGGGCGAATAAGTGGGGAATGATGGATATATAGATGAATTATGAATGAATGAATGAATGAATGAATGAATGAATGAATGTATTGATAGATAGATGGACGAAATTCTGAATACATGTCGACTGTATAGAGGATAAACGTAATATATGTCCAGTGCATTTTAGAGAGGACATAAAATCACGTTTGTCCTCTATACAGTATTGTGTGTGTGTGTGTGTGCGTGCGTGTGTGTGCGTGTGTGTGTGTGAGTGCGTGTGTGTGTGTGTGTGTGTGTGTGTGTGTGTGTGTGTGTTGTACATCCATACGTCTAAGAATACGCATTAATATAGACCCATGCACAAAAAAATCACAACATATATTGGATGTTGATTATTTTCAATTCAAATTTCTAGGAAGACTGCGCATGTATATATATAGTCTAGCCTGTTTCTTGCAAGAAATCAATTGTTAGAGTTGTTTTACCTAAATTAAATTTTTGAGGTTTGAGTCTACCGTTTGATAATCAGAAGCTGTATTGAAGCTGAATACATGGTTCCCTTCCAATCCATGGTGTCCGATTGAATTACTCTGTCGGACCAAATATTCGCAGTCTTCTGTCATCAACTTAAGGACAAGATCAATTTTCGTATCAATTATATACAGGACCTTAAATCGGTTGAAACGACATAAACAGAATTGTGCCGCAGTACATGCAACAACGTTGCTATATAAATGCAAGTGTTGCACGCAAGCATACAATACTCGATGACAGGAGATAACGAGAACAAAGACATCGATGCCAAGATAGCGGAAGAGCGGATAAGTCTGGCGCCATGCTTCTACAAAACCCTAAGTCCATCAAGTCGCCACAATTTCCGCCAACGTTATCGCTGTCTTATCTCAGACTGCAGCAGGTTTGACCGAGTCCTCCTTGTCCTCTCCTCGTTCTTGTCCTCCCTCGTCCTTGTCCTCCTTCTCAACGTCTGATCCTGCTTCCCTGCCTTTCCCAATTTCCCTTTCAAACGTCTCTCTCTCTCTCTCTCTCTCTCTCTCTCTCTCTCTCTCTCTCTCTCTCTCTCTCTGTCTGTCTATCTGGTTGTCTGTCCTCTGTCTCTGTCATGCACTCTCTCTATCTCTCTCTGTCTCTGTCACTCTCTCTCTGTCTCTCTGTAGCTCTATCTATCTGTTTCTATGTATGTCTCTGTTCGTCTCTGTCTGTCTATGTCTGTCGCTGTCTGTCTGTTTCACTGACGACGCAATTTGTATCGTATACTGTCGCCGACTCCTCGTTCCTTGCTTCTCCCTGATTCTCAGTTCCTCTTCTCTTCCACTCTTCTTCCGTCTCTTCCTTCCCCTCGGGCGCCACAGTCTAGCCAACCAAGTTTACCAGTTGACTGACCGACCGACTGACCGACTGACTGACGGACGGAGTGAGTGTCTGTCTGTCATGGGAGAGGACATTAGTATTCATAGACTGCAGCTGCGCACTGCAACAGCCAATCTATGCATGCACACAGCATATTGCAATGCAGAGCCTCGTCTGCATTTCAAGTCGTCGCAACAAAAGAGGCTCTTACGCCAGTGATTAGCCACAGGCAACATTCTTTGACAACCGATATATGTACATATATCGCCTAATATATGTTGTCTAAGGAATGACAATGTATTTATAGTCTACATATTAAGGCACAATGTATCTAGACTCTAGTTCATGCTCGGAAGCGCGGCACCTGCATATCTCCACGATCCGTATAGGGTGCAGCGTCGCAGCGATCACCGATATGCACGCAGACACTCGCAGACACATGCAAGGTCACGCACAGACATGCGCAGTGTGTCCATTCGTGTCTTGCATTTTATTGTAGCCTATACTTGATTATTTATAAAGCGCTTCTCAAATAAGCCTTTGAGAAGCGTACCCCCCCCCCCCCCCCCAGAAAAACGGGAGAGATGGAAACGGAGAAACCATCAGAGAGGATGGTAGACAGCGCAGAGAAGAGCAAGTCCTTGCTATAGCGATGGACATAATTATATGCTGGCAGATGATCTTTATGCGGTCTTTACACGAGGCACAAAGGGTTAAGTCGGACAGAAAATGGCTTATACATTATTCTTATAATATAGTGCAGCTTTTCGCTGCATTTATATTTGGTTAAAGTTATCTCTGTTCATGAAAACCTTTCAAATTGTCTTGCAAGGTTCTTATTTAAATCGTTTGTAGAGTCATCGGCGCCGCATCTTTCGTTAAGTAGACCTACTTAAAACACTTCATAGTATAGGCCCTAATTGCTTTGATTGGTTTGATGCATACATGTGCTGTGGACAGGGATGGGCTGCAGCAGTTGATAGTATACCCGGGCCTAATTGAAATTACTTGAAACTGCGCAATTTGTATAATTTCAATAACATTTTCCACTCTATTTGTAATTTGAAATTATTTTTCATATCCCATGGAGAGTAATTTGTAATTTGTAATTACATTTCTCCGTGTAATTTGTCCATAGGTCTACATGGTTAGGTGCGATGTCTAAAATTAAGCTTTCCTCATTATAAAATGCGACCAAGCTCGCTAAATGATTCAATTTCAATATTAAAAAATATTCACCAATGTTTGTGCAGTAGGCCTATGATACTTTCTTGGCCCCAATGCCTTTGAACCTATTGCACGCCAAAACTATGTAATTTATATACATATATTTGTTTGCATCGTTTAAATTATTTGCATTATAAGACTGCGTCTAAGATACAGTAGGGAATAGGTTTATGCAAATTATTTCTGGTTCTTGGCTTTTAGATTCGTAGATCTTTCGGTGAAACCACAGGAACAGCTGTCAAGTAATTAGAATTTTTCTGATTTAGACGGATGAAGTCATTTGGAACAGATGGTCCTTTTGTGCTGCAGCGCAGTAATTTGCTCCAGCAAAAATCTGCTTCTCTGTGCTTCAGTCGCCTTATTAACGATGGAATCACTTGGTTAGACAAGAGTCCAAACGACGTCGACTGTATTTTTCAGTTTTTTTTAAATCAGAATGACAAGACGGGTGGGGGACCTATATCCAAGGTTTTCAGCCCAATTAATTGGATGAAGTTCATACTTGCCTCTGTACTATGAAGTCACGTAATTATAATGTACTAGCTGGGGCACCCGGCGTTGCCCGGGAAATTTAGGATTCGACCCGCTCCGGCCACAACCCCACCACACCCCACCACTCCGACCTCCACCGGTACGCCACGCAGGAAATTTTGGTTTTCGGTAAATTTGGGGGCGGGGAATTTTCCTTCCAAATTTCCCCCCACCCCTCTTTCACCCCCAGCTCTTCTACCCCCACAACACGCCACCTCTAACTCCAATCTCCACCGGTACGCCATCCGTGAAATTTTGGTTTTCGGAAAATTTTTGGGGAAAAAATCTCCCCAAAATTCCCCCCACCCCTCTTCCACACACCCACCCCTCCCGACAACACGCCACCACTAACTCCGATCTCCACCGGTACGCCACTCGTAAATTTTTTTCGGGAAATTTTTTGGGGAAAAATTTCCTTCTGAAAGTTTCCCCCACTCCTCTTCCATCCCCCCACCTCTTCCACCCTCCCCCACAACACGCCACCACTAACTCCGATCTTTAACGGTACGCCACCCGTGAAATTTTGATTTTCGGAAAATTTGGGGGGAAAATTTTTTCTCCCCCCAAAATTTCCCCCACCCCTCTTCCACCCACCGCACCTCTTCCACCCACCCCCAACAACACGCCACCACTAATTTCGATCTCCACCGGTACGCCACCCGTGAAATTTTGGTTTTCTGGAAATTTGGGGAGGGAAAATTTTCTCCTAAAATTTCCTCCGCCCCTCTTCCACCCCCACCTCTTCCACCTCACAACACGCCACCACTAACTTTGATCTCCACCGGTACGCCACCCGTGAAATTTTGGTTTTCGTGAAATTTTGGGGAGAAAATTCCCCCCAAATTTTCCCCGTCCACTGTTCCACCCACCCCACCTCTTCCACCCTCCCCCCACAACACGCCATCACTAACTCCGATCTCCACCGGTACGCCACCCGTGAAATTTTGGCTTTCGGGAAATTTTGGGGGAAACCCTGGGAAAACCCACCCTGGCCCTCTACCCACCACCCCACTACCTCCACACACCCCACCCCTTTGCTCCCTCATCCACTCCACTCCCCCTCCCACCGCCTCCACTCCTCCACCCACGACCCCCATCCCCCTCGCACCACCACCCCACATCCCCACCCACACACCCCCCACTCCCACCTCCCTCCCACACCCACCCACCTCCACCACCGACCTCCACCGGTACGCGACCCGTGAATTTCGGACTGGCAAAGGCGCTGTTCTCTAAACGCTGTCGAAGCTGCTTTTATACGTATTACGTATAGGAGCCGAAAGAAAAGTGCCGTCGTAAGCTTGAAAGGGCAAAGGCCAACAGGGAAAATGAGTGTTTTTGGCTCCCCACTCTGGCCCCCATGGTGGCAGAGATTCGCGAACCCCTTCTCTACGCGTCGGAAGCCGAGACGGACACAGTAGTGAAGGTTTGGAGTGAAAAGCTCAAAAACTGTGGAAATGCATTCCGGTCAAACAGACGGAATCTTCTCTTTATTTATATAGATTGCTATCTTGCATTTGTTTCTGTGTTGTCCAAGGTCGGATTTACATGTAATCCAACTGCTTAGGGCCTTCGGGATCTGGGGGGCCTGCAAAAGTGAACTAAAGAAAAAAAACTCACTGGCTTATAAATTATACCTTATAAATCATAAGCCACTGATTTTTTCTTTAGTTCACGATTGATTATAATCAACCATTTTATCTTACTTTTTAGTTGGAATTGATGCGGCTAATGCGTAAGATCCAACACACTTGCTCTTAGTCTCAGTTCTTTAATAATTAAGTTGAACGTGACCTATGTGGTCGGCCATATTGGTATACAGCTATGCGCTGTTGTCCAAGTAGGTTACACGCCGTTACACGGTGAATTGTTAGAATAAAGTTATCGTCATAGGCCTATTGATCTATCCATAGGCCTATACCTTAACAGATATAACGGTCTAAACACCATCCAGCCTGAAGCGGCCCGAATCCCTGAAGTGAATTTCGGCCGGAGCCCAAATTTGCTATAATTAGGCCTAACAAGCCTAGACCTATGCTTTATGCATGATGTTTCACGGACTGTAAATGGCTGGGCTGCTTCTAACATAGTTGTAGACAGTGGCGTAGGCAAGGGGGTTTCGGGGGTTAAACCCCCCATTGGCTCCGGGAAAAGTTTTTTAGAGTTATTTTGCCATTTTAAGTAAGAAAAAATAGCAAACAACAGGGTTTTCGGCCATAAAACTCCCATCAAAAATTCCTGGCTATGCCACTGATTGTAGACTCAAAATTTCTAAAAGCACCACCTGAAAGCCAAGCGCGGGGCACCAGCTTATTCACGAGCGCTGCGTTGAGTCGGAGGGGTTCTCAGATAAGAGTAGTCCAACATAGGTTCGAGACCAGCTGCCAGAGGATCAGAGGGAGCAGAGAAGCTGCTGCTAAGGCGAGTGTTGTCTGGGTTGTGAATTGGAAGGATAGATGACACGGGGTAAGAGTTCTTGAAGAAGTGCTTTAATTTCGAATGGGAAGCCTGAGATAAGTGAGATGTGATGGATAGGGGAGCCTGAGGAAGGTGAGCAGGGCCACATTAAGACTAGTGCGGACCTGGGTGCTGTGATTACCCTCAAATGGCCCCTCTAGAAACCCATCAGCCATTTGAGGGTAATCACAGCACCCAGGTCCGCACTAGTCTTAATGTGGCCCTGCTCACCTTCCTCAGGTTTTCCTATCCATCACATCTCAGGCTTTCCTTCTCACCTTCCTCAGGCTCCCCTATCCACCAGCAGTCGAGAATGAGTGAGACAGATGGATGATCGGGTAGAATGGGTGGGCAGCATGTCACAAACTTGACTCATCGTCTTCTGGCTGACATGAACTTCTCTTTGGCAAAGAAACAGAAGAATGCTTGACAGCTGCAGTTAAGTGCTGAATCCTTATATCTTTGTGGCTGTGTCTGGTCTTGTCAACTATACTTATCTTATGCACACCATTGTCATCAAGTTCCGTACCTTCTACATTATAAACTGTCTGCTTAATCCACTTCATCATCAGCTTTATCTTCAAAGTTGTTAGCAACGGCTGATCCAACAGACTTAGAAATAGACCACTTTTATTCTAGATTGTCAGTTTAGTCATGAACTGCAGAGCTGCCCTTGGTGTCAGCTTATTCTGACAGTTATGCTTGTTTTTATCAATGGACATATTACATGCACTCTGGAAGAACTTTGGAACATGACAGAATCAGTTGATGCAAAATGTTGGAAAATGTTTGTTACACAAGTGTATCGAAACATTTGCTCGTTGGATAAGCCTATTTGCAACTATGTCACTGATGATCCTGATATTCAACTTTGGAAGGAACATCATTATGCCTATTATTTTTTTTAGATACAAGCACCAGAATGCAATCTTGTGAAGTTGAATTTTGCAACTTTGTTTTGCGATAATTCCACTCTGTAGTTCTATTGTGTTAGTCAATATTCGGATGCATGTAAGCAACCGAGAAGCTTCACAATTTTGTCCATAATTATGTGTTTTTCCTGAGCTTTTTGGAAAGTCAACGACATATTTTGATCACTGGCAACTATAATGGGTACAATGGTTAAAAAGCTTCACACATTTAAGAGAAGTTTTAAAATATCTACTTCAATATTAATTTTACTGAAAATATTTTATGCTTTGCAGTCTTGTTGTCATTAGATTTAGGAATTAAATTTACTAACTAACTTGCTATGACTGAATATTGTTGAAGTAAACTGTTAACACATTGGAGACTTATGGTAACAGGTCCTCTGACACCAGCTTAACAACTAGCCTACAGCACTGCAGCTGACTACTTACTAGGCATCAAAATAGAAAACAAATTTGAAACAAAACACTAGGTAACTACAGTAATTCCACAGTCAGTCAAAAATTGACTACTATGCACTATTCCGAAAATGACACAGCAAAATTGCTAAGATTGCTTTTAAATAACAGTAGCATACCCGAACCATACTATATGATACGGTATTGTCAATGTGTCCAATATCCCAAGATGCTTTTGATATAAAATAAAGAGATAATTAAGGGTTTCCAATAATAGTGCACTTTGATGCACTGAGCCACTGATGCGATCGCTCAACGTCAAGGCCATGTGTGAACGTTTGAAACTGAACTTTGATCAAATTCCATGGCTCTTTTGCATAGGTCATCATCATCATCACAGGCTGCCACAATTATGACAAGAGGCTTTAAATTACACTCTCGTCAATGGCGAATCTGCGATCAGCTAATTAGGCTATTCGCTGAAACAACATGCTCAGATAATTTGTCGAATAGGCCTACATGAATTAAATAACTCCCTGAGGATTGGGGTGTCTGTATTGAGACTATGTCTCTATGCGAGCCGATAAAGTGGGTTTGTAGACAGGTGGACAGACCCTGAGCTTCTCCTCTGATACAGCGTCGCAAAACAGCTCATAGCGATAGTGACTTTCAGTTTTGCTTGCGATGGATTGCATGTCTCTGGCTGTAGTTTTTAGCCGCCGGTGCTCTTCGCACGTCAACCTGGACATTCAAGCTCGTGTATATGCCTACTTTGGACTTCTCTAATTGAATCTTTATCCCTGTCAGTAAGTTTGCCGCAGATAAAACAGTAAAGACACAGAAAATCATTTTTATAATAAGCGCTATTCGCATACGTATCCAATGTCAACAAGCATTGCCTGCATACCAATATGGCGCAGGCCATTATGCAAATGATCCGTGACGTCACTACGCAAGGGATGAATATTTCGTCTGGTAAGAACCTGCGACAACCGATACATATGTTTAATGCGGAAAGTGAGGAAGAACACGTTTTTTGAATGTTTGATCGATAGTAAAAGTGCATTTTAGCGTATTTAATTATTCGCCATTGCATGAGTTTCACGGTTTTCACCGTTTCAGTGTTTATCAGATACAAGTCGAATTGACGAAAATAATTCTTGCAACATAGAGGTCGAATTCATAAATTTTTTACTGAAATAGAAATGGGATTAATTGAAACAATCTCGATTATCTCGCTGAAATCGAAGTTGGATTCATAAATAATAATTTCTAGCCTAATTAAACAGAAGTGATATTGATGAAAAATAATTCCTGCTAAACAAAAGCTTCCAACCCAACTGGAGAAATGGTGAATATAAGGAAATACAGTCATCAAGACTTGTATGATATCATTGTCAGGGACGGCATTAAAAGCGCTTTTCCCAACCTTGAAGTGGTGCTTCGTATGTTTATGAGTTTAATGGTAGGCCTAACAAATTGCACTGGCGAGCGATCGTTCTCGCAGCTCAAGCGCATAAAAAGCGAACTTATCTCCACGATGCACCAGAATAAACTGGATCTGCCCATTGAGCATGCTTTTCATCGAATGCAAACAACTACGCAAAATTCCTTTTCATGACATTAGGCTATCGCAGATTATGTGATGCAGAAATGCAGGAAAAGTTGATATATAGGGCCTCACTTCATTGTGATTTTTAGTAGGCCCTATGTATACCATAAAAAACCGAATAAAACGAGTGTAGGCTATCAATTACAATTCGACTAAAGACTAACAGTAGGGGAAGGTTGCCAAATACGGACCACGTAAGGATGATCGTCCGTATTCGCCAAAAATTATGAGAAAATAAGTATGCAACGGGGTCATTACATAGATTAGGTACTGAGACACCATTGGATCCAATAAAAGTTTCATTTAAATAAATGAAACTTGAAAAAAGTTTTTTGAAAAAATCGCTTAAGTGGTCCATCTTAGGAGCATGGGCGCCAAAGATGGACCATGGGAAAAATGTATTGTTAAAGGCGGATAAACTGTCTTAATTTATCAACCATTTCTGCAAAATGAACTTACATTAAACAGTACATATTATGCAAAATTTCTATAAGTAATAAAAAAATTTAGAAATTTAATTGTATTTTTTTATATTTTAAAGACTCAAAAATAATTTTTTTAGATATAAACAAAGAATTTTCTAATTTTTCTCATAGTTCAACATTGTCCACATCACTGTCGATAATAAATTACAAATGCTAGCTTAGTAGAATATATTTAAATAAAAATTAAAAAAGAAAAATATTAAATTGTAATTTATTTATTTTTTTATTTAAAAAACTTAAAATTAAAAATCTTAAAATATACACAAAGAATTTTCTAATTTTTCTCACAGTTCAGCATCGACCCCATAGCTGTCTATAATAAATTACAAATGCTAGCTTAGTAGAATATATTTCAATAAATAATAAAAAAAAGAAAAATATTAAATTGTTATTTTTTTATTTAAAAAACTTTAAAATAATTTTTTTTAAAAATAGACAAAGAATTTTCTAATTTTTTCTCACAGTTCAACATCGACCACATAGCTGTCTATAGTTAATTACAAATGCTAGCTTAGTAGAATATATAGCAGTTAATTGCATTAGTAATAATGGGCATCAATGATGATTGTACTGTGCTCATGCATAGTCGCCTAATATGAACCACACATGGTTCATCTTAGGCAACTTGCACCCATACGCTTCCAGCTCGTACTATTTTCTAAGCAGTCATGATATTGGATTTGCTTGCAGGGTATTCTGTAAAGAAATGAAAAGCTTAGCTCTAGAATGAATTTCATGTTTTCCAGCAGGTCCCTTCTCAGTTTTTTATTCATTTTCACCTAAAACGATTATCATAACAAACGATGTCAATTACCCTTTTGTTTTTTATCTCGATCGTTAAACCGCGTGGCGTTCTTCTAACTACTTCTCGTTAGTCATTTTGTGACCTGCTAGCTAAGACAAAATGACGTAACGCTCCAATTTGAATCTTTGTGGCCAATCACGCAGTGGTCCATCTTTGGCGCCGGTCCATATTTGGCAACCTTCTCCTAGTTGATCAAACATGGATCACTGGCGCAACTTGCATTAGGAATATACTTAGATCTAGCAATTATGCATTTTGTCTGTTTTTATCCTTAAGTGGGGCCTCATAATTGAAATTGCTTAGGGCCTCACTCTGTTCAAATCTGGCCCTGGTGTTGTCCATACTTTCACATCGACAGCAGCGAAAGTCGTTGGACGTAGACTGCGTATAACTCGCTCGGTATTTTGCTTTTACTTCATCTGGGACACGGGTCCTGCATGTGTCCTATGCCCTGTGTCATGTGTTCCGTGCCCCATGCCACGTGTCCTATGTTCTGTATTCTTTGTCATGCATCATGTGTCCTGCATGTATCCTTTGTCATGCATCCTGTGTCATGTGTCCCGTGTCCTGTATCCTTTTTCATATGTCCTGTGTCGTGTGTCCTGCATCCTTTGTCATGTATCCTGTATCATGTATCCTGTGCCCTGTTTCCCGTGTCATGTATCCGATGTCCTGTATTCTTTGTCATGTGTCGTGTGTCCTGTATCCTACTTACACTAAGGCCACTGACTAAACAAATCTTTCACGCTCTGGACTGATAATTATTGCATTGGCAAACGACGCCTACACACATCGGTGTACACATAATCACTCGTCGTCGTCGTCGTCGTCGTCGTCATCGTCATCTGTGCGCATGCGCATGTAGGTAATCAGATTGTCGGATTGACAAGATGAAAGCGTCATCATCGTTATCATCCTACAACCATCCATCAGACTCTCGTTTCAGCGTCGTTCTACGACCACCTGCATGACGCAAACTATCATCTCTTTCCTAATTCCTTCATTCTATATAGTCTCTTGCCACTTTATTCCGCCATGCCTTCATTCTATCCCCTTGCCACTTCATTCCGTCATGCCTTCATTCTATACTCTTGCCACTTCATTCCGTCATGCCTTCATTCTGTCCCCTTGCCACTTTATTCCGTCATGCCTTCATTCTATCCCCTTGCCACTTTATTCCGTCATGTCTTCATTTTATCCCCTTGCCACTTTATTCCGTCATGTCTTCATTTTATCCTCTTGCCTCTTTATTCCGTCATGTCTTCATTTGATCCCCTTGCCTCTTTATTCCGTCATGTCTTCGTGCATTCTATCCTCTTGCCACTTTATTCCGACATTCCTTTATTCTATCGTCTTGCCGCTTTATTCTATCATTCTTGCATTCCTTAATCGTAATGGTATACGTCTACTTTATTCTGCCAATTTTAAAATTCTCTTTCCCAAAATCTTATTTCTGTTCTTATAATGTCACTTTATTTTTCCAGTCCATCATTCTGATCTCATATCCTTGTTTTTTGCTGTTATTCATTCATTCATTCTATCATCATTACGCTGCTCTAGTCTGTCATTCTACTCTTTCCTCAATAACTTCTTTTTCTGTCTGTCATTTGTTCGTTCTATCATTTTTATTCTTTTCTTCTTTATTTAATTATTGCCTTACTTCTTTTTCCTGCTTTTCTTTCATTCTTTCTCTATCATGTCACAACCCCGTCCGTCCTTCTCGCTGTCTCTGTCTCTTTCTCTGTCTCTGTCTGTGTGTCTCCCTCTCTCTCTTTCCCCGTAACCTAATTCTTTTCAGTCTTTTCTTCAGCTCTTTCCTTGCTCGTCTACATTAATCTGTCTTTTCTCTTTTCACCGTCTCCCTTTGTTAACGGGTCCTTTCCCCTCTCCCTCTACTCCTCTGTCCACTGCCCTTTATTCCAATCTTTCGTCCAACCTGTTCCCGACGGACCTATTCAGCGTCCTTGACCAAGGGAAGCGCCTTGCATCTTCCGGGTCAGCACCGATCGTCTGCATCCTGTTATACGCCAGTTCTTCCGGATCCAATTTGGCCGGAACGAGCGCAGAGGGAGGGAAGAGGAGAGGAGGAAACAGGAAGAGGAGAGGAAATAGGATGAGCAGGAGGAGGAGGAGGAGGAGCAGGAAGAAGAGGAGGAGGATGCAAGGAGACGGGAAATAGAGACAATGAGAGAGAGAGAGAGAGTGGGACGGGACGAAGAAGAGAAATACAGACAGACAGACAGAAGGACAGAGGGAGGGAGTGTATCGATCGAACAACGACGCATGCGTGGAAGGGTTCGAGTGTCGGACGACGACGCTGAAGGGATGGACCGAGTAAGCAACGAAGAGTGTGAAGGGAGAGAAAGAGGAGAGGGGGAAGGAGAAATAGGGAGGGTGGGATGGGGGAGCGGATTGGGTGGGGATTGGGGAGAGAGAAGTGGGGGGAGGAGAGAGAAGAGCGAAATGACTGGAAATTCAGTTTCAGATTCGATGATCGATTGCCAGAGGACGAAGTAAAGACTTTTGCCGACTGTCCGGCCGATTGAGGATGCACACATACACACGCACATACACACAGACATATGCACAGACATATACACAGACATACACACAGACATACACACAGACATGCACACATGCACACAGACATACACACAGACATACACACAGACAGACGGAAACGAACATCTACGCTGACGGAAACATATGCAGCCATATATATATATATATATATATATATATATATATATATACATTATTGTATATATGTGTAGTCGGACAGATAGAAAAACAGTCTCACATAAACATATGGAGCGACTAATAATTTTATATATATATATAAGCTTATACACAGTTTCTGCATGTAGCCTAAGCTTTAAAGCCTATATAGAGTATAGACATGTAGCCTACATGTCTATACTCTATATAGGCATGAGCGTTTATCTTGTAGGGCCTACATCATGTAGGCCCTACCAGGTAAACGCTCATGGGCACATTACAATCCTGGGAATAATCAATCAGCCATCCTGGGAATAATCAATCAATCAATCAGTCAATGCTGCACAGGACTTTTTTAACGTGCAGTTGTACACAAAATGTGCAGTTGTAGAAGCACTTCTGTACAGTTAAAAACTATCAAAAAGGCCATTGTCCTCCGATTGGAAGTAATTTACCATGGATGATGGGAAAGGAAAGAAGGAGTTGTGCAGTTCTAAAAATTCCTTAAAAACAGCCCTGTAGCTGCAAAATAATTTTTTTAGCATAAATCACACACACACACACCCACACACACCCACACACACACACACACACACACACACACACACACACACACACACACACACACACACACACACACACACACACACACACACACACACACACACACACATATATATATATATATATATATATATATATATATTACGCACTGAAACCGCGCACATGCTCATTTGCAAAAGTTCTTTGTACATTTTAATCAAATTATAGGTGGTCAGCTATTTATCATCACAAGACTCACAACACCTACTATTGTTCCAAAATGCATATTTATAGTCTATAGCTTCTACATGTAGGCCTACAGTCCATAATGATGCTCTGATCGGTTAGCCTATCTGTATCATTGCGCGTTAGGACTGTCTTTATTTTCATAGGTAATTAACTTCTCAAAAAGAGATTTGAACAAGGCGAGGGTTTCTCCCATCGGCAGCTATGTATAACTTTATTTAAAGACATTAAATAATATTAACGAATGAATATTCATCGTCCTACGGTGTCGATCCGTCATCTGAGTATTCGACAGTCTAGTGCGGTGCGTTGCCACTGTTGCCACTGTTGCCATTGTATACGGGTTCACGTAATCATTTTCTCTGAGTCAGCTATAGTTGCTGAAAGGCGGTTTACCGTAAACTAGATAAAACTGTGAAGAATCAATATTTGAGGCAGGCGAACGAAATGCGAGGCAGAGAGCGAGATTGAAACCGTAATGTTATTACTTCCATAAATAACAGATCAATATTAGACACACTGCATAATGATATTTTATAGCTTTGTACCGACCTATCAACCAATATACCAACCCATCAACCTATACCAACCTTAGGCTATAGGTCTACTAACCGACAGACCTGTCAACCTACCAACTATCAGTCTATTAACTTACCGACCAACTTGCAAATGGTCAGATAAGATCAGATACCAACTTACAAAGTGTGACCTACATAGACCTATCCAATCGCATGAACAGCGAAAAATAGACGAACCTTGGAGAAGAAACGAAAAGAAGTAGAAGAAAATTAATGTGGTCAACAAGTGGCACAGACATGATTCTACTCCATTAGCCTGATTATAAGAGTACGGACGTCTTAGAAGACTCGTCACATGACAAAGCCTCGTTCTGAGTCGTTCAGTTCCTAGAGATGTCTACAAGCAATTAAATATTTTTACAACTTGATGCGTTTTGACAGCTGCAGGATAGTAAGAATAATTAAACGAATACACGTTTTATAAACATTGAGTTGTATGAGATAGAGGGTTTTCTCTACAGTGAGAAATTGTCCAGATTTAGACGACGACGTTTTCTTAGATGTGCACGAACTCAATTGTCCAGCGCACCACTGTCAATTTATCCAACGCAATGTCTTCGTTCGTTTCTTATCATTCATTTCTTTACACACTTCCTTCTGCATGCTTCTCCTCGCATCTCCTAAGCATATTGACTAGCGGCGTTCTTATGAAATTTTTCCGTTTTTCTCTGTCAATCTTATTAATATTTTTTATTTAGGACCCTTTAAAAGTGACCACATTATCTTATTAATATAGCCTACTGCGACTTTTAGTTCTACAATCCGTGTCAACTAATATCATGTGAATATTGCAGCGCTTAAACCTTGATCGACAAAATATGTGTATATTATGTATACATAATACATCGCATTGACGTAAAGTCTCTCAAAGTAATGCAGACCTGCCCTGCATACTTTATGGTCTCTTGCAGTTACGCAGACCTTCACTGAGTTCTTTATAGTCTCCCAGAGTTCTACAGACCTTCCCTGACTGTTTATGGTCTCGTGGAGTTACACAGATTTCCTCTGAGTGTTTTATGGTTTCTTGGAGTTACGCAGACTCTCCCATGAATAGCCTACTTATAGTCTCTGGGAGTTTTACAGATCTCGTTTGTGCAGCTTGTGTCTGTCTCTTTGATTGGATGCTTAAATGCATCCTGCCCTTCATATGATGTATACACGATTGCAGGAATGTATGCAGATCAACAGTCTATTGACAGAGACACAGACAGGTAGGCCTATATAAATTGAAATCAGAACCTCTCTCTATTTGTTTGCCATTGCAGGGTCTCTGACTACACATTAGCATGATGCACGCATCTTATTCTCCTCTGTCTGTTTACATAAAATTATCGCTGTCTTCTTCTTCCTAGCTCCCATTCCTCTTTATATTCTTCCTCTAAACCAACTTTCATTCTCCTCTACGTTTTCGTTTAAACAAATAGTAAACGTGATAAATCTATAATAATTCATTTAATGCTAAGCAATCCTTGCAACATCGATTGCTACGGCAGTGACTTCGATTCATCGCTCCGCTGTAAACATTGAACGTAACACGAGAGTCTTAGAATGTCGACAAATCTATAACAAAGGCTTCTCCCGTTTACAATGAGAAAGGTATACTGGACCTATAAATAAACAGTCTGTCGGTTATTCAATCATTCAGATGTTTTTATGATCAAGAGAATGGATGAGTGGTAAGCGAATGAATGAATGAATGAACAAATGAATTGAAATCGGAACTCTCCAGCCAATCATTTAACACGAGGAGATTAGATAACTTTCTGTCTATATATCTGCATATAATCATGACTGTCTTATTATAAGTCTGAAAATTTGTTCTTCCATATGTTTGTGTGTCCGGATGTATTTTGACTCTTCGTCCCAGAAAGGACTCGGAAATGACAGGGCGTCGGTTTAAACAAAAGTTGCAATTGATTCTTACCCAAACGTTAAGGTCAACGCAACTATTTTCAGCTCTTAATTCACTTTAAAACCAGAGTTATTAGCGTTTTAATCCGATTTAATCACCTTTTGCCGCATTGCGGTATTAGTAAGAGTCAACAGTCCGCATGACGTCATACGCGCCCAATAATAATTTCCATTTATCAACATTCCGGTTGACAAACCCAAACCGGTCTCAGTGTAAGAACGCAGATCACAGAAATATTAATTATACTAACAGAACAGACAGTCTGCAATAATTGTATTAGGCTACAGTCAGCACACACCCGTGTCATGTTTGGCTTTTTGGGGAAGCGGGGGTGGGGTGGAGGGATGGCGAAAACACAAAATTTAGCGGTCAACGCTGGGTACCCCAGAGGAGTATAGTGTTGAAAACCCTAAATTTCCCGGGCAACGCCGGGTAACACTTCTAGTATTATTATATATTATCATATTATTATTATTACATTATATCATTATATTATATCATTGTATATTATATTGTTTTAACATTATTATATTACATTATTATATGCCTATTCCCTGTATGTGTTTTCTCACCTGCGCAATATTTACTTTTATACCTCTCTTCCACATGCAGTGTTTAATCTAGACGCTTCTGCATGGGAGAAGTTCCCCCAGGAATGAGATTCTCCAGAAAAATTCGAGAGGTGTTGATCACATGTAGGCTAAATACGTATGTTTGTTTGTATGTGCACTTGTTATAGCGCTCCTTCAAGCTCTCTACTCAGAGGCGCTCCCGAATGCAGAGCGGACACTGCATCGGAGTTTCACGCTGAAGCGCTGAGCAATTGTGAGCGAAGGACTTGCCCAAGGTCCGTATACGCGGCGAGGTGGATTCGAACCCCGAACCTTCCGGCTTCAAGGCAACGATGCCACCACTATACCACCGCGCCCCGTAACATTCCCCACACCAGAAAAATTCGACAGCAGCTGTTGATTAAATGTATAGATCTATATAATTATACGTACAAATTCAAAGGTACAGAACTGACCACGCGGGTTTCTCGGAAATGTTTACGAAAAGACAAAAAATCGTCAGAAATAATTCCGGTCAAATGGTGTCATCGGTTAGTGTCTGTCTAATCGTATGCCGTTCGAACAAAACTGGGTGTCCGGACAATTCGTCCCCGGACAATTCGTCCCGGACAATTCGTCCCGGACAATTCGTCCCCGGACAATTCGGACCGGACAATTCGGACCCGGACAATTCGGACCGGACAATTCGTCCCCGGACAATTCGGACCTACTTTAGCCTCAGTCTATGCGTGACTTGTCCATTCTGGACTAGGCCAACCTATTGCTTTCCAAATATACCTTTAATGTCATAGCCAAGTGAGGTAACGTGTTATATTATGTTTAGGCCTACATTTGCTTTGAGAACAATGAAATAATTTTCAATTTCGAATTGAATTTTAATGCGCAGCAGTATCTCCGGTCGACATCTGTATACGGTAATGGTGTCCGGGACGAATTGTCCGGGGACGAATTGTCCGGGAACCAATAAACCTATGCGCAGGGCGCTCTAAGAAAGTCTGGGTGCCCTAGGCATGAAACATAACGCTAAGCGTAACCCGAATTCCGCCTTAATCTCTCAGTCTCAGACATAATTGCATTGATGCACTGCATTTGCAAAATAGAGAGTAGGGGCGCTACAAAATGTCGCATAATTTCGTGTAATCTTGCTAAATTTATTAACATAGTATTAGTAGCCGACTAACAAGACTTAGCCTACTGCCAACACAACTAACACGGCAATCTTTAGAGCCATATAGGCCTATATACACATTATACAGCCTATATTAAATAAAAGTTATGTTTACTGTTAATTTTTTCACGAATGTATCAAAATGAGATTGTAGTCCGAAAAGTTAAGTGCATGAATTGTGAGGACAATTTCTTACAAACGCCAGCAAAATCTCTTATAACATCCTCTAAATTAAAATGGTCCACAGCATCTAGCACACCGTTTAATCTTTCTTGCATTATAAAATCCCGATCGAATCTCGTTTTTGATAGGTTTGGCCCAAAAGTTTTGCGGCCTTTCTCGGGTGCTCATATTCTGAATTGTTTGCATTAGTCAATATCTGGTGGATTGAAAGTACTTGGCTCTAATCTATTATTTTCTTCAGCATTTAAATGGACGAGTTTTATTCAGAATGTAAATCTACTGTTTGATTATTACTAAAGGGTTAAGATGTCTCATCTGTTATCGTAAGGTGGCTATAGCTGTTTTTCAACCGTTCGTTTCGTTACGGTACTACCAATCACAAGATGATTCTACGGAACTCTCTATTCACTACAATCTTCCATATAACTGATCTGAAGCATGCGATAAGTATGATTAGTACAGGGTATTGTAAACGATAAAGAGCGAACGTTTGTCAAACCACGGGCAAAATGGATCTACACTGTGTCCGGAAAAATTCCAAGGTTCTAAAATATGAATGAAGAAACTATAGTGGATAATAATCAATTAATAAATTTAAAAACCTTTTTGATCCGTACATAATTACCAACAAAATTCTTTGCAATTTATTAACGGCCCCGTTTAAAATTACGTCACAGTGACGTATTTGAATCGAAGAACTCCGCGAGCGAATTGTTAATGCTTGGGATGATCTTGATCAACTGGTCGTCGATGCTGCTGTTAGTCAGTGGCGTGTACGTCTCGAAGCTTGTGTTGAAGCCAATGGCGGACATTTTGAACATAAATTATAGTTCCATAATATTTCAGGATTAAACTGTTTTTGGAATTTTAAAAATCTATTAATGTTTACTAATTATTTTCATATTTACCATAAAGCCTTGGAATTTTTCCGGACACAGTGTATAGTAGCGTAGCCTATAGGTCTAATAAAACATCGGTATAAGAGAGCTGGCGGCCGCCCGTCTGTGGAAGAGAGCGTGAGGGTCGCGGTTCGAATCCCGAAGGTGGCTATTTCAGAGATTCAAAAATCTCGGGCTAGCACGGTCCGTCCACGGGGGCCTAAAATTATAGGCGTGGCGTCCATTCAAACGGGCGAGCGGTGGTGAAGGATCGCACTCTCAGGGTCGAGGCCACAAGACAGTCGCTATATAAAAATTTGATTACATTTACATTTAATAGGGTCCTCGGATAGGGTTTGGGAGTTGGGACGCAGTTTGCCATTGTTGAATGATTAATGCAATATGGAGTAGGGAACCAGCAGTGCATGGTAGGCTAATTCAAATTCAACCGTCTTCTATTAAGATCAGATGTTTAACATATGCCGCGTTTTTCTTATAGCACAATGCTGCAACAAAATGTTTACGTGGAGCTTGACTGTCAAACCAGAATTATATTTATTAGGCTAAGCCTTGCGAGCATGCCAATGTAACTCCCCTCGACATGTGTTTGAGAAGCGGCTGGCCAGCCTCTGGGTGCTTATAAATTGGATCTTGAGACGACCATTGAGTCTGTAATATATGAATGACATGAAGCTGTGCCGCCACTCCTCCATACATATCACGTCCCAGCAGCATGCGTTCGATATAATAATATGGTCAAGCGTGAACAATCAGACCCAATGCAGCAATTGTCTTGCATGCGGGCCGAGACAAAGGACGGTTCCATCACAGATGGGAAGCTGTCGTTTTGCAAGGCATCGACAACAAATACCACCGAACTTACCCGACTGATAGTTGCATTCACAGGGATGGTCGTCAATCATTCCTATTCCTATCGCTGTGCGTGCGAGGTGCAAGAAGAAAACATTAGCTAGAAAAACACAAAAACATGAGAGAATAAAGCTGAAAAGCCACTACATACTGCACTACAGAAAAATACAGACTGAGTAAACGATTGAAAATCCAAAATAAACCGAACAGAAAACCACTAAAACCAGCAGCATCAGTGTTTCGCCAGAACGAAACCATACTATATCTATAGACAAAAATATATTACTATTAAGGATAATAATTATTATTGTTATTATTAGACCTCTTATTATTTTACCCGAAGTAGGCTACCTCAGGATGGGGTTTCAAAAAATTATCCGGAGACCTAAAAAATGCATTATGGAACGGCTTTTATTAATATTATTATTATTATCATTAGTAGTAGTAGTAGTAGTAGTAGTAGTAGTAGTAGTAGTAGTAGTAGTAGTAGTAGTAGTAGTAGTAGTAGTAGTAGTAGTAGTAGTGGTAGTAGTAGTGGTAGTAGTAGTGGTAGTAGTAGTGGTAGTAGTAGTGGTAGTAGTAGTGGTAGTAGTAGTAGTAGTAGTAGTAGTAGTAGTAGTAGTAGTAGTAGTAGTAGTAGTAGTAGTAGTAGTAGTAATAGTAGTAGTAGTAGTAGTAGTAGTAGTAGTAGTAGTAGTAGTAGTAGTAGTAGTAGTAGTAGTAGTAGTAGTAGTAGTAGGTCTAGTACTAGTAGCAGTAGCAGTAGTGGCAGTAGTAGTAGGTCTAGTACTAGTAGCAGTAGCAGCAGTGGCAGTGGTAGTAGTAGCAGCAATTTTAGTAGTAGTATCATCATTTTCTCTATTGTCATTATTCTTACTATCAATCAGTTTATGATGATGAAGGTAATTTAAAAGCAATGGGCCTATCAAGGAAGGAGCATAAAGAACAAAAAATAAAAATAAAAAAGCAAGATGAACTAAATATAGCCTACACACTGCAAATGCACTGAAGTATCAAAAATCTAGGCAAAGCAATACGAGAAAAATAAATAAATTTTCAGCAACCAGTGCCCATAATTATCTCAGGTCCACGGGGATCAAGAGCGCAGCCGTCAACACTCAACAGCTCTTCTCTGCTGTTGGTGTTCGATCAATTGCATCCATGCAGCCAATTGAGCCAGAAAGAAGTTTTCCTGTTATATGCCACAACGAAACCGCAAGCAGCAATTCAGTCGAGCCTTCTCAAGTATTCCTCCACTCCGTTCTGCATATATGGTTCATGGACCAAAGCGCATTGGCGGTTATGCTGTGAAAGAGAAAATTAACGAGTTGTCGAGTTGAATGGCTGTGCAGCGTGTTATCCGGTTGGATGGTCACCATCGCCCTTGGGATGTCATTCCTCATTCGTCTGCTTCTTTACTTGTCGCTATCAACTATAACACATGCATTCATAAAAGCACAGTTCCTCAGACGAAGAACCTTGCGCCATTACATTGACGGTATTCACTAACGTACATCTTTCTTATGGTCAAGGTCATGTGTTGCAATTTGATTTCATGGGGCCTGCTACCCTTCTGAACTACAAAGGCCCCGGCACAGGAGGGACCATGCAGGCCCCAGGCCCCATTCGGAAACATTGACATCATAATTATTCGCCACGTGAGATTAATTTTTACCAGATTTTTCTAATGTAGCTGAATGTTGGAGGGGCGTGAGGATTGCGTAAGATCAATTATTTAGGAGTTAGGACAGGGTTTTCAAATAATGTTGTTTATCATGAAGAATATAATTATTCTAATGTTCGATTTTTGGATGATGTGCGTTATTTTAAAATATTTGACTTTTGATCGGTTCCGTTGATGTTTAAAATGTACGTTTATTACAATGTCTGTGCACTAAATTGCGGATGGCAATAATGGCCAATTAAACAATACTCTTATCTTGTCTTATCTTTGTCAATTTGCAATATACAATTATACATAGTGACTTTGGGTATTACTGTAAATAATTCTCGAAAGCTACCATTCTTCAATTTGTGTCAACTAAAATGGACGATAATAAGCACTTAGTGCAGCCTCAACTTCTAAAGCCGTATGCAGACTTCTCTTTTCTTTAAGACAATCAACGATAGACTTAATTCAACGCTATGCTACATTTCATTCTCGCCACATTTCTGTATTGCTGCCCGAACAAGAAAAAAATCAACTTATTTTCAGTCTGGATGCGTTTAATGGTTGCGCCCCGGGTCAAACAATATTAGCGCCGCCCGACGTTAAACCGAGTCATATTTGCCCATGCTGATGGCAGCGCTACCTACCAACCTACCAACCGACCAACCGACCAACCGACAGACCGGCATCTGCGAGCGACGGTGCACCAGCCTAATGAGAATCCGTTGGCAACGGCGTCTTCGATGGTGCACATTGGTGTTGCTATGGCGTTGCCATGCTCGTCGCTGAGCTTATAAAAAAATTGAAATGGACAAATCGCCCACAGTAGGGAAAGATGCCAAACCTTACCAAGCATTTATAAGCTTTCGTATAAAACGGATCCTGGATTCATGGCCAAATCGGGTTCTATGAGTTCATTCTCATATCCTACCACCATGCACCGGGTGCGTGATTGCTGCGTCTATATTTTCAGAGCGAAGAACTTTCCATGCTGAGTCAATCGTAATGGCAGACCACTGTCACTGTGTCACAGCCCAGCAACACTCAAGATCAGTGATCAATTGACCACGCTTAGCAAATATCGTCCATTTCCTTACAGGCTGCAGTGGGTAATCTTTCCAATTCCTTGCGCGATGGTGAATTGGATATGACCTAGGGAGCGGAGGCTGGGGAGGGGCTCGTCGCGGCGTTGTCATGGGCAACAGATAGGGGGAGACCTACATGTAATGGTCGTCTTCAAACGCTGACGTAGATGCTGTGTGTCCGAGGACGTGAAAGCGGCGAGCAGAGGAATTGATTGAATTCGGGCGCGGTTCACTCTTCAAAGTCTCGTGGTTACAAAGCTCGTAAACACAAAGTGTCTGCAGACAATGGAACCCATCCTCATTGTCGTCGGCGTACGCGTCTCTCGGTTGCCTTAACTACCGCAGGATTGTCTTCCTGCATTTCAGTGCCTGCAGTCTTTGTGCCATTGATTTGTCCATTTCATTGATTGTCTTTGTATCAATGAACGACGTCTCGCTTGCTTCAGCTGCGCGTTTTGTCGAAAGACGCAAACAATATTACTTATTAAAATCTCGCTATTTCAGGCAATTTCTTCAAAGAAACTAAACTTATCTTATGATACAGTTACTGATTAACAGCTGAGCACGATCTGCCAGTTTCAGACAAGTTTCTAGGCATCGAAATTACGGAAGATAATATGCGCAGTCAGAGAAGCGCAGTGTGCAAATTGAAATAATGAAAATATAGTCTAGTCAAATTAGTCAAACCATTCGTCGGATTTTTAATTGATCTCATTAAAAATCCAATTTTCCTGAATCAGCAATCTACACTTTTACAGCGTATAGGCCCATGCAATTGAAGAGATTTGTTCTCTGGTCTCTTTGGTCCAATGGGAACACAGTTCCCAGCCAAGCATTTGCAATCGTGTAACAAGAAATCAGACTCGATTCTTTTGTGGCTTGTGCAATGTGCAATTCGATTCGCATGAAGCCAGAAAACGACCGAAACCTTGGATATTTTGCCAATCAACCGCGAGCTACGGCCTTCCGAATATCCAAATGCAATCTAAACGTATAGCTTCCGCAGTGTCGTTTATAGTAATATACAATGTATGGCACACCATGAATTATTCGACCTTGTATACCCGAATGGTCGACTCAACAACGAGACAGCGTAATTAGAAAGGCAAGCACACAGCGACACAAAAAATCCCCAAAGGCCGTTGTCCGGGAACTTCTAAACAAGGTGACCAACAGAAGGGATTTCATTGCAGCATTCTATGTATGCAAGAACGTTCGTCATGTTAAGAACCGTTCGCTCACTCAAGACCAATACCAGAATGAGGTAATCACAAAACCCAATGACACGAAAATTGATTTGAACAGTAAGCATCTTGCAGACAACTACATGTACGCTTAAGACTAAGTTGTTTGCAAAATGCTTAGGCCTACTGCTCAAATAAAATTTAGTGTCACTTCTAGAACGCAAGATCTAGGCCTACCTGAAAATTTAATTTCATGCAAAGGTCTAAAAAACCTACATTAACGGATTCGTGAGCGTAGAGAACTAGTTAATTTCACGTGATAGAATGAAGGCTGTGTCTTAACAAGGCAGTAGCTAGGGGGTGCTTTGGGTGTTTGAACAGTATGAACACCCAGCGAAATGAAAAATGTAAAAGTAATATAATAGGGCCTACATCTAGGTCTATACTAGCACATAATGTAGGAACTAAGCTTACTTTGTGCAATGTATTGCCCATTCAGAATCGGTAGAAAATCGCGAATTTAGAAGAAAAATTCATGAAATTATATTGTTTTTACACCGCAGAGAACGGTTTTCGGGTGAAAAATCCTACGAAATGGTATGCTATGACTAAAAATGTCATCAGAAATTTCGACAGAAAATTTGTCTAAAAAAGGTGGGAGTTTCCGACCGCAGGGTGTAGGCTACTCACTTCCATATTTAGGTCTAAAAGCACAGCCCTGGTAAACAGCTCCCGAAATGAAATCCTGGCTACATGTGCCTTGTGTCTTATCCCTCATGAGTCTTACCCAGTGCAACAAATGGGGCAAGAATGTCCGATAATCAATATCAATATCAATATCCCTAGACACAGTGCCCGTAGGAGTCCGACGCCACTCTTTGTCTGAGTCTGTCTCGCGTCATGTTACCCAGCTTCAACCGGTTCGGTCAGCAGGTCTGCCCCAAACCATTAACATCTTGAAGCAGCTGGACCACCTTATCTGATTGAAGAGAATATGGGAGAGAGGCATGAAGGACAACTGGGTCAATGCCCGTATGTGTCCCATGCTCTCTTCTCCGACTCTGTTCACCAGTCTGTCCTGACCGACCTGTGCATGCCTGCTCCACATCATGACACCTTGAAGCATCTGGGTCGCTATGTCACTTGTGCCGTGGTTTTTGCGGATTTCAATCGTCTTGTTCTTTTACTGCCAGCGTATCGCCACCCATCTGGCAAACCTTCCTCCTTTTGTCCGGGCTTAGGACCGGCACAGGGACGTTGTTGGTTCCCTGTGGCGGAGGATGGATGCAGTTTAACGTCGTGCCCAGGACCCGATAATAATAAGTATCAAATCAGTAAAGTATGCTAAGCATCACGTGTCAGTCGGATCATTAACAGCCAGCAGCCTCTTCTTCGGTGTGCAGTGACTATCATTCATGATTCACCTTCCCTCGGTCGCTTCAAATTGTGCATAGATTGCTTGAGCCTAGGATGAAATCGAATTCAAGCCACCTCCTAAAGGTAGCTTGTAAAAGATCATCCTGCCCGTTAAGATTTCCCATTACCCCGTCGATGAAGTATAGAAAATGTGATTTGATACAACTGACATGTTTTCTGTTGCACTCTTTTACTTCTTGAGACAGTAAAACTAGTTTACGATCTTGTTTTATTCAGTAAAAGTATCGTTAGTCGTGACTTGTAAGCATAAAAATGTTGGCTAAATCAGATATGGTTATTGTGAACAGGGCAGAGGTAACTCATGTTCAGGATACCACGCGGTTATTTTGAACCGATTCGAGATTTTCTGCATGGAGTGGCCTGAATGGGCAGGTCGGGCAGCTGAAAGTCTTTACACCGGATTTTAAAACAACTTCAATTCGTAGACCTATAGACTTTACAATTAGGCCTACTGGTGCATTGGCTTCTAAAAATCAATTAATAATGAGGTGCAGGAGTCAGAATAAACAGCAGGATGCCCGATTGAGAAACACTTTGAGTTTACGATTGATGCGCTGATGTGTAACTGCCATAGCTGGTTGAATTTCACCATAATCCCGGAGATCCGTCCAGTCCAGTGCTGAGGCGGTACGGGACTTGACAGATCTCAGTCAGTTCAGTGGCATGCATTCATCGATGGCCACTGAACTATTTGCTCTGCAACATTATGCTATAAGTCTTAGTATAAGAGATGGTTCCATCGTTACGTTACGTCCAAGATGCGACATTAAGCGTCCATGGTCGGCTCCTCATTCTGGAACAGATTCCTACGCATGCAGGCTGCAGCCTATACGAGAGGAACTAGGCTACTTCTTTCAAGCAATCGGTTGAAGGTCAATCTCTGTTGTTCGATGGACGTATTAAGGGACAGACGCCTTGGAAGTATACATACTGCACAATCAGTGGCGTAGCCAGGAATTTTTCATGGGGGGGTTTATGGCCGGAAACCCTGTTTTTTGCTATTTTTTCTTACTTAAATGGAAAAATAACCTTAAAAAATCTTTTTTTCGGAGCCAATGGGGGGGTTTTAACCCCCGAAACCCCCCCCCCCCTTGCCTACGCCACTGTGCACAATTGAGAGAGAGAGACAAGGTCTTCTCAGCTCGTTAATTAGGTCTCGGAAACATAGGAATATACTTATAACAGAAAAGCATGCACCAGACCTTCAGAGAAGACAGATTACGATAGGGTCTTGACTCTTGAGGCAGCCGAACTGGCAAAGCTTCCAAAGACCACGCAGAATATACTGGAGCTACGCAAGATAATCTAGCTGCACTAAATTAGACCTATATATATATATATGTATATATATACATATATACATATATATATAATATAATATAATATTATATATATAGCGTCCATCCTGTTCATGATGTCGTGTGCAGCAGATGTTGTAAAAATAGGTCGTATAGAAAAAGATAACGCTGGACAAGTAATCGCGCTCGGATAAGTTGTCCCATTTGATCAAGCAGCATTCTGAAGGTATTCCCATAATAATATTCTCTCTGTTGTTCTTGAAATGGTCATTCATTTAGGGCCGGAGACTTAGTTTTGATAGCATAGGCTATTCTTAGTAGTCGGGACTCGATAGATTTCAGAGCGTTCTCGTATTTTTTTAAAATTGTAATTCAGAAACTGCACCTTGAAAGTAAAATGCAATAAATGTACTATAGTACTATGTGAAATGCAATAAATGGTGTGACAACGCTTTATATACATGTAAATAGCCCTATAGGCATGCAGGTTATGAAGCAGTACGTAGGCCATTATACTGTTGTCCATAAGTCAACTTTAATCTCGTATACAGCAGATGATGTTATGACATACTTTGATTGATTGAGTGATTGAACGATAACGTAGTATTATTGCTCAACGATATAGCGTTGTATTATGGTGTGATGGACAGCTTCACATCAAGGTGCAACTCGTACTTTTGCGCACAGGTAGCCTATGCATATGCACGCATGAATCCAATCTGGCTTTGTCTAATGTCTAAGCCACTTTCATTATAAAACATCTCGCAAATGAATTTGTCGGTTACGTTTTAGGTTTCAGTTCCCTCACATCAATCAATGTGTCTCAGTAGATGTTGCTATCTATATGAGTTCTAGAAGGTTTTCAACTCCGGTTCATCTGAACCCCCCTCCCCAATGTCTAGAACCACAGTGGTCATCATTGATTGGTTGCTCATAGGTCAATATATGCTAAACCTGTTTTATACTCCATCGTTGGCCTGCATGTATGATCCGGAAACCTAACGAATAGGTATAGGCCTATTCTGAGCGATTAATTCGTTTCAATAGTCTGGCAGACGATAATATTTTAAGCGCTTGTCTATATGGTATATATGCAAAATTGCAAATGTTGATTGAAACTTTCCTTTACCTCTTATATGAAAACTGACGTTGGCCCACATATGGTCAATTTGGGCCAGAAACGTATCTGCCAGTTCACAGAAGTTTGTGACTTCTGCAGACTTTCCGTGACATGGTACAAGGGCTTGACGACAGCAACGCAATAATATTGTTTTCTGAACGCTTGCTTGTATACGCAGTGTAGCCTATAGAGTCTACAGATGTTACGGAGATACAGATCCATAGTCCATAAACTCAGGTCTAAGATTTCTGGATCCTCCATGGGTTAGGCTATGGTTTGGGGTCAAGGTTAAAGTTATCTGTTTCGGGTTAGGGGTTATGTTATATTATATATAGGGGTAGGGTTGGAAACACATGTGTCCGTATTTGGCACATTCCCTAGGCCTAGGGAATGTGCAAAATCCTGGTCTTACAAATTGCCTGTAACTTAGTTTATGAAAAAGTCCGCAACAGCCAGGCTGCTTTTTGTCCATGCATTATACAGAATAGGGAAGTCAAGCCGTGGAGAATCTTTGATAAGAGGCTCTATTTATCACGCCTCGTGATTTCCACCCAACGTTAAGAAACCTCTATGAAAAAATACTCCTGCATTTAATTTACTGCTTTCATTTCTCAAGCTCTGGCTGCTAATGTTTTTTACTGCGAACATATCGTGTCGTGTTTTGCCCCCTCCTTAGAAATGTCTGCGGGCGCTCATGCATCGTTTGTAGAACTTAATCAGGCTTCGCTGCATACAGCCATATACTTGCCTCTGGCACACATGTATGCATAAAACGGAATGTAGCGCGTATACAGTAAAATATTAAGAATCGGAATCCTTGTTTTAGTGTTTAGACTTTATAGTCTTTTTACGATTTACATTGCGGACAATCTTTGTGTTTCTCGAGCAGCCGTTGCTTTTTTTCAAGCTAGAGAGTTTATATAGACTACAGTAGTACAGTAAGCTATAGCTAATAATCGCCAACTTTGGTTGTCTTCAAACCATTCTACTTAGCAGTGGGTGATGTCAAAACTTAAAGCCCACCCTACCTCCACATCAGATTAAATTTTTAAAACTTAGCTTAGATCTGAGCATACAGACCATTACTGGATTAGTCTACTGCATAAATTATCTATCCTTCTTATTACAATTAGTAAAGCATATTAGGCCTAGATTGCATGATAGCCATTTTGTTATATCGTTAAATGTCGTATATGAATGGTCAAAGGAACAGAAGTAGGCCTACATATATGTTAATCTACATGGGTTCAGAAAACGAGAATCGAGATGCTGATTCATTCTGAATGAAAGTAATTAAGTTGGCTTTTCTTCTGTAGTTGTGTCAGCATAATGTAAAAAAATCAGAGTAGCGACGACCATATTCCGATCTATTATCTAGCGTAAAATTCATCGATAAGTCCCGGATCATTACTTCAATTCTATCGTTTAAAATTCACTATAACCAGTTGACTGCCAGCCTATATGTTTAACACTATCGATTATAGGCTAAATTTATCATCACACAGAATCAGCCAAACAAATCATCCAGAAGTTGTTCGACTAGAGTTTTACTCAACAATTCGTCCTTAACGTCGCAGAATAATTGTGTTTATGCTAATTTGTCCAATAGAGTTTACTTAAACAATTTCTG
Source organism: Lumbricus terrestris (assembly GCA_949752735.1). NCBI lineage: Eukaryota > Metazoa > Annelida > Clitellata > Crassiclitellata > Lumbricidae > Lumbricus > Lumbricus terrestris. The sequence goes on from OX457039.1 coordinate 28,337,019, forward strand.
AATGTCTAACACAGAATTTCAGGATCATAGCGCTTGAGTTCCATGTTCAACAGCAAAGTGCCATGCTCATATGCATTTTTTTAATAGAATTGCTAGTTCTGTAGTCATGGCTGCCTATCAAGATTCATTTATGCGAATAGTTACTGTGGTCCATGCATATTATAAGCATCTGGGTGATATGCATTATTCAGCGTATTCGTTTTTCACCGACATTAGACCCAAGCACATCTACAAAACACACACACACACACACACACATATATATATATATGTATATATATATAATCTGGATATATATATATATATATATATATATATATATATTAGGCATAATGCATAAATGAGGCTTTACGGCTTTACAATATTTTCGTTCGGAAAGCCATCCATCACATTTGCCGTTTGGACGCAGCTGATCCATTTCATTCGGAGGTTATTGAACGCTCGAAGATATATTATTATGCTGCTGTTTGTGCCTGCAGCAGTCGTCCGTGCTTCGGCCAATAAAATAAATGGGCAAATTCTCATAAATACATTTATTCGGTCATTCTGTGTAGATGCCTTTCTAAGATATTCTGCAGAAGCTTTGTGAGACATCGCATTGGCAAAAACAATCCACTTAAAATGCAAAGAGGATTGCAGCAATGATCTGCAACATCTCGAGTTTCTCGACTCATTTTCGTCTCTCCTTTCTTTCTTTCTTTCATTCTTTCTTTCTTTCTTTCTTTCTTTTGTGTTTTGAGACAAAAAAGCTAAATGTAGATCGCACGTGAACTGAAATGAGATTACTTACATTGCAGAATAACGGTAAAAGATTGCTCGAGTTTTTTTATAAAACCATGCACGTCTTTTGCATACATGTTTCAGCTAGAGAAACAAGATGCCAGATTTATATAATTATAGCTGACTTTGAAAGCGTTATGTTATAGACTCTACCTTCCCCTGCATCAGATCATATCTTGCATATCATATGCTATAATAGTTATAGACATAGCCTAGTTGTAAGCGATTAAATTCTAAACGGTAGGCCCTATAGGCTACACATGAAACATGCCTAAACGCCTTTGTAGAAATTCATTAAAGCCAAGGCGGTGTCAGCAGGAAACTTTTAGGCCAGTATTATAGCTTGAGTTACTTCCACCTAAGGATAACACGCTCAGTGGTTTCTATAGATGCGTTCAAATAAGCGCAGAACAACATTGGAAACGTTAGCATTGGATGCCAAAATAGTAGCCCTACAAAATCCATTTCACTTATTTCAACAAAAACTTCTTTGACCAGACGATTTCGCATCGTGTTCCCAAACATATTCTCGCCGAAAATCAGCTTAGTGGATGAAATGAGTTGAACAGGTAATAAATATTCAAAGACAAGCATCTGCCTAAATTTCCTAAAATACAACTTGCCAGATGCATGACCTAAAGAGATCATAATCAAAAATAGCAGATGATACGAGAAAGAGATGGAATGAGCTTTAACGACCGGCGGAAGAGGAGAGTTGCGTAGGACGAGTGTAACCTATATTATACGGCAAACTAAGTGTGAGCTGAAAAGGCGTGTCTGCAGAGTACATGATAATCGATTTCATGAGTGACGACAAACATAGAGACACGAGAGGAGTGTAGCTCGAGCACACGAATGCTTAGACTGAGAAGATGTTCGCAGAACAGCGATAGACGATAGACGTCGACATGCAGCATAGGCTCAATGTAATTAGTTTCGCTTCTAAGAACTGGAAGTCTTTAGAAATCATTTGGCTGGATGGCAGGCGACGACGGGTTGGTAGCCTGTGATGCACTTGAAGTTGTACTGAGACGGAATTGAAATTACGAAGTGATGAAGGGTCGTCTGTCAGGAAAGACATCACAACTAATTAACACACACAGTGCAGTGTGCATCAAGGTCACCAGATGACACTGTGACTGCGCCAATTTGCACGGGGTGCAATGATAATCAGTGCATTAATACTATCTGTAGGCTACATGTACATCTACTCATTCAGCCGTTTTAACGAGGTAAATAGTTGCGGGCCAACCCTATGGCCAGGAATTATGAGGCCTCATGCTCGCAACATAAGGAGAATATGGCTTACATACACTCGAATATATTGTTGATGATGATGACCGATGACTGATGATGATGATGATGATGATGATGATGACGATGATGATGATGATGATGATGATGACGATGACGATGACGATGATGATGATGATGGTGGTGGTGGTGGTGGTGGTGGTGGTGGTGGTGGTGGTGGTGGTGATGATGAAGATGATGACGTTGATGATGATGATGATGAAGGAGATAACGATGAAGGAAACGATAGGATGATCATAACATTTCTATAGCGCCCTTCAACAATGTATAGGAAGTTCATGCGAAATGCTTACGTTTTGCTACTGTGGAATCTCTACTTGCCTCCAGCTATCTTTCTGTTCTAGTCATACTGATGCTGATGATGTTCAATCTTACGATCCTTGCTCAGCGTCCCAACCTGCTCGTTACTGCTAGATGAACAGATACCTTCCTTGTTACCACACTGGCATTGTAAATCCCTCACTGTAATGTAAATAAATTGGTTGATGTCTGATGGTTACAATAAAATTGCTTGCTTGATAATCCCTTAGATAAGCTAAGTCATGAACCATTGGATAGCCTATGCCAAGTCATAATCCACTAGATGTGCCAAGACGCAATCCATTATATAGTCCAAGTCATAATCCATTGAATAAGCCAAATTGGATAAGCCAGTCATAATTCTTCATATAAATCAGGCCATTATCCAATGTAAGAAAACATGGGCGCCCGCAGAAATTTTTGCAAGAGGGAGGGGGCAAAATTTTTACGATAGTCATGGTCAAATTTTTTATTAGCCTATTTAGCAGGAGTTTGAAAAAATGCAAAGCTGGAAATTAAGAATACGGGTATACTTTTAAAAGAGGTTTCTTATGCAAATTTCTAAGTTTCATTTTGTGTATAATTTTTAATGTGAATAGTTTCCTTAGAATTAGGTTAAAAATCAAAAAGTAGATGTCAAAATTAGTTCCTAAAGGTGCGCTATATAAGTCCATAGAATGAATGAATAAATGAACGAAAAATAGGTGTCAGTTTTCAAGGGGCAAGTGCTCCTATAGCTGCTTCTAAAGCGCCACTCGAAAGCCAATCGCAGGGCACCAGCTTTTCACATGTGCGGCATCGAGTCTGAAGCCTATTCCAAAGTGTAGTCAGAATGAGGTTCGAGTCTGGTAGCCAGATGGCCAGAGTAGCTGTTAATGCGGGTGTCGATCGTTTAGGAAGGTGAGGGATCCGATGGTCAGATGAGTGTGGGTATCAATTCTTTTGAACAGATCTCTTTGTCAGTTTTGGGTGTAAATCCCGAGGCACGATAACCAGAGAACCTGGCCCCTTATCCAAGTTTAGGGCCTATCTACAATTTGACCTCCCTGGATTCTGTACTGGCAGCTTGCAAAATGGTAAAAAAAGGGAGCCTGGTTCATAGCAGACTTGGTTTATAATTTATAATTACAATGCTGATGAATAAGCAGATCTACATGGTGTAATTTCAGTGTACTTTGAGAAATTTTGAAATTCTTGCATTAGTATTTAATTTTTTTGCAGTTGTGATTATTTGCACTACAGCTAGATTCCACTCAAATAGGCCATAATCGATAAGCCTGCTGTTTGCATGGGCGCCCGCAGGAGGGTTGAAAACCAATGGTCATTGTTACAGTTTTTAGAAAGAGCTAGAACATGCAAGGCTGAAAGTTATGAGAGCATGTTTATTTCTATAGAGATCTCTAAAGTTTCTAAACGTAGATTTCTGACTTTCACTGTCTGTATCATTCATATCATTGGTTCCTTCATGCAAAGAAATTTGTTAAAAACCCAAAAGTAGTAGTTAAAAAACATAGGTGCCAATTTTCCAGGGGGCAAGTGCCCCCCCTGCCTCTATGTGCGGGCGCCCATGTAAGAAAAAAAGAAGTGAAGTTGCGGATGATAAGCAAACTGAAAAAAGACGAGTTTGAGTGTTTGCTGTGGATGACAACAGAGACCTGACAGAACGCATAAAACAAGGTCATGAGTTAAGAACTTTGGAGCAACCAGGATACCAGAGAGTAGGTCTACTAAACTTTTTCAGTATTTTCGAAGATGAGACAGCTCATCCCTTGATTGATTATTAAGTCAAATGTTGCCGGTATGTGTGAGGAGAAATGAACGAATGTAGAAAAGGGACTTTAGTGCAATCTTTTGCGATATTAAAATTGAATTCTTGCTTGACGAGTAGCCAGTGAACGGTTGCCATTTTGCCGCAATGTTTTGCAGCCTAAAGGTGTTTATCTCTTGGTCACTTACAACTTCGAATTTTGAACCACTTGCGACAGTCTCATTTGCAGGGTTCGCTACCAAAGCATTCTACAGGCGGCTTAGAGCTTCTAGCATGTTCAGCCATTTGGACGGAGCCCTCCCTCCCTATGGATCAGTGAAAAGAAGCCGTTGACCGAACAGACGGATTTCTTACCACTCCAATGAACGCACTTGAAGGATCGTCGTTCCCTCGGGCTTAAAATAAATGGACGACTCAATATTTCATTTGACAATTGACATTGCAAGTCTCTTTAGCTTTCAGGACAGCAGCTGAGCAGCACTCAACTGATGTAGGCCTATGTATAGTGCAGCTAAGGTTTCGACATAACCACTCTCCTTCAAAGCCAGCCAACACCAGCATGGATGAACCAGCAAACCATGAAGTAGAACTGAGCTGTCTAGCTCCAGAATCGTTTAGTCCGACCGCATGGCTCCATAACCGTTGGCCCTTCTCCTCCAGCCACTCACTCTTCTGGCATCCAATGGCAAATCTCAATCTAATGCCTATAGACAGCCAGCCGAAAGCCAGTCAGTCTTTTTGCTATAATTGTAACTGTTTAGATGTATATCACTAGAATATATATAATATTAATATATACCACATGACAACTCTGTCAGAACTGAACCAAACACATCAGCACCTTAGCTATACTCTGTTAAAAATAGAGTAGAGTAATGAGATAGTGACTATTGTACAAATACAAATGTAGGTATACCTAAGTAGGCTACACTAAGTATTTGTACAACATACTGCATACCTGCAACGCTAAGAGCGCTTCAACGCCACGCAAAACAGCAGACTAAAACTAAAACAATGAAGAGGTGACGCAAGACGCGTCTTACTTATTTAGAAGAAGGACGGGAACTTGATATGACCGAATATTATTGAATTTATTATGGTATTACTGCGAGTTAGATGACATTGCATTATCTTGTCCGAAAATATTAATACCTTTTCTGGGTTCCCTGACAATTCAGAACCGGACAATTCGGAGCGGACTATTCGGAGAGGACAATTCGAAACCGGACAATTTGGAAAATGATGGTGATGATGATGATGATGATGATGATGATGATGATGATGATGATGATGATGATGATGATGATGATGATGATGATGATGATGTTGATGATGTTGATGATGTTGATGATGATGATGATGATGATGATGATGATGATGTTGATGACGATGATGATGATGATGATGATGATGATGATGATGATGACAACAACAACAAAAATAACAATAGCATCAGTAAGAATTCTAACAGAATCATAAGAATTATAGCATGCATTGGCCAACAGACATATGAATGATAATGAATGATATACATGTACGCATACTTATGTATGTCTGTCATACATAGGCCTACATAGATGATTACGTTGAGAAGATTGAATTCTAGATATCCGTGCTGGCTGAGCACATTTCTGGACCTATCACGCGACAGACTTATAACAAAATTAGGAACTTTACAGACAGAAATAGAGATGTAGTCTTTTCCGCAGAACCGATTCTGAAACGACAATCGTCACGCAAAATCCTTCAGCCTGTTGTGAATGTTGTCTCCCCCTCCACCGCGACATGGCATTACTCCAGGTAGACATCGAAGATGACCAAAAAACCTGGCTCTTTCGGACTTAATTTGATGCAGTACTGGTGGTTAAAGAGGTCTGTTTAACAAGACTTTATGCGACACTGCAGAGAAAGGTCTACATCTAAGCAGCCAGACTGAGCCAGCCTCAGACAGAACACTGTATAGAAAAGAATTAATGGAACATCAAATCAACCAAAGGCACATTAAGACAACGCACGGCTTTAAACAAGTCTTTAGGGATTGACTATGAACGCAGTTCTTTGCAGCGTGGTAATTTTAAACTGTGGGCTTGGAACTCTTCCCAGTCAATCCTACCACAAATATTTGTGTAGCTGAAAGGTACCAGAAGTAGCTATAGGCCTAAACAGTAAAGAACTGCGATTAGACCCTGCTAGACATAAAAGGACAACATCAATGTGGAGCGTGATATGAGCAACAGCCTTCACAAGTTAGAAGTATACAAGATGCAGTTAAGAACAATAGCAGTGCTAGAAGTGGCAATAGCTTAGGAAAGCTAATAAAAAAACAGTAGTTATAGCTATGGCTATGAGCATTGGTCAGAAGAGTCGAACTGGCTCCAATCGTTGGATCATTAATCTCGGTGTTTGATGTCCGATTGGCGCAATGTATTCAAGACCGCGAAAGCAGGTCTTTTCCTTTTGGGTGATGTATTAATCAAGCGGCGATTCCATCTCGTCTCGACGGATTTCGACCAGGTCCTGCTAAGATGAATCACGAACTGCTGGGACATCACCACAACGCCGCCGCCGCCGCCCCCGCCACCACCACCACTACCACCACCACCGCTGCCGCCACCACCACACCACCACCACCAACGTCTCATGGAAAGAATGTCTCCGTGTCTGCTTTCCGATTGCCACCAAAACACTTCAGCAAGACGACCGATCAAGACACAGAGGCTTATTCTGTCTCCTTTTATGTGTCCGCCTTTTGAATGCCTTCCGTTTGGTCCTTCGGTTCGCCTCTGAACCTGCTTCTCTCTGTATCTGTCTGTCTGTCTGTCTCTGTCTGTCTCTGCCTGTCTGTCTGTCTCGTTGCATGGTAGGTCGATATGTATATGCTTCTGGCCGTCTTCATCAACATCTGTGTCCATATATAAATGCCTACAGAGATCTGTCTATCGACCCACATCTGTCAGCTTCTTAATCCTAGAGACAGCATTTGTCGGACTCGGGCTTATCTTTCCTGCTGACTGCAGTCTGTCTGTGTTTCTGTCCATAACTATAGCCTTAAGTGGTGTTGTCCAACGAATAAGACTTCATTCATGCATTTGTAGAATTCACAGTGACTTTGCAGTTGTTTAGCCTATTTATTCACCAACTGACCTATTTTTTAAACATAAATACATGCGGAACAGTGTTTAATCTAGTCCTCTGCTTTGGGGCGGGGGTGAATTCAGGTTTCTGGAGAGGCTGGAAAGTCAGTTTTGGGTTCCCGGACAATTCGTCCCCGGACAATTCGTCCCGGACAATTCGTCCCGGACAATTCGTCCCGGACAATTCGTCCCGGACAATTCGTCCCCGGACAATTCGTCCCGGACAATTCGTCCCGGACAATTCGTCCCTGGACAATTCGTCCCGGACAATTCGTCCCCGGACAATTCGTCCCGGACACCATTACCGTATACAGATGTCGACCGGAGATACTGCTGCGCATTAAAATTCAATTCGAAATTGAAAATTATTTCATTGTTCTCAAAGCAAATGTAGGCCTAAACATAATATAACACGTTACCTCACTTGGCTATGACATTAAAGGTATATTTGGAAAGCAATAGGTTGGCCTAGTCCAGAATGGACAAGTCACGCATAGACTGAGGCTAAAGTAGGCTATAGCCGGTCCGAATTGTCCGGGGACGAATTGTCCGGTCCGAATTGTCCGGGGACGAATTGTCCGGTCCGAATTGTCCGGGGACGAATTGTCCGGGACGAATTGTCCGGGACGAATTGACCGGGACGAATTGTCCGGGGACGAATTGTCCGGTCCGAATTGTCCGGGGACGAATTGTCCGGGACGAATTGTCCGGGACGAATTGACCGGGACGAATTGTCCGGGGACGAATTGTCCGGACACCGGTTTATTATACTTTCCTAGAACTGTCAATTGGCGCTAACTTCAATTCTTCTTCTTATTCAAAATGGCGACCATAAGAATGAATCTTTCGCGACTTCGTCTGAATCAAACAAAACGATTTTTTCTTTCGACGACTCAGATTCTCCGATTTATGTCAAACTACAAATCAGAAGATTTATTATTTCGAGTTAGTTTCGTCCATCAGCACAGGAACAGAGTTGGATTATCAAAACGCAGGAACAGAGTTGGCATATTATATCAAAACGCAGAAATAGAATTGTAGGCTAATATCAAAATGCAGGAACAGAGTTTGAATATCAAAACGAGAAATAGAGTCGGACTATCAAAACGAGAAATAGAGTTGGAATATCAAAACGCAAAAATAGAGTCGGAATATCAAAACGCAAAAATAGAGTTGGAATATCAAAACGAGAAATAGAGTTGGAATATCAAAACGCAGAAATAGAGTTGAAATATCAAAACGGAGAAGGAACAGGGACGAGACAGAAATGCATTGCTTTGTGCTCTTTATAGTTCAGCAGTCAACTGGGTGAGGCAAAGGCGAATCTCAGTCAATACATTCGGTTCATCGGTGGAGAGATAGCTGCAACCTCTCCAGCATCCGGGTGATCTGCCACTATACACGGCCATCACAAATCCATCATTTGCGGCTGAGGACGGAAGAAGTAATGGATGGAGGCTAAAAGAAAGGGAGAAGGGTTGGATGAGAGATAGGAGAGAGAGAGAGAGAGAGAGAGAGAGAGAGAGAGAGAGAGAGAGAGAGAGAGAGAGAGAGAGAAGGAGAGAAGGAGAGGAGATAGATGGAAGGAAGAAGGAAATTTGCATGAACGGAAAGAGGAGATCGATTTGTCAGCAATAGAGAATTGAGCGCTTACTTTCATTCCTAAAGTCAGTATCGAATAGAACCAGACACTAACTGTTTTAAGCAACAGTCACGCACATAATTATATGGGGGTTTATAGTCTTTGATTTTGTTCCCATATGATCTTAAGAAAATTTTGAGAGAATCAGTCTACATGTATGCGGACTACATGCAGGAATTGCGGTGTCTTTTGCAGTGTTCATTGTTCATCCAGAAGTGTCTGGTGGGTGTGAGCTCCAGGACAACTTCTGTCACCGGACAGCTTTTGCGCTACACACCACAGACGCGACGGCGAGGAACAGAATCGAATTCCGAATACATGGAAGAATCATTTCACAGATCAATAGAACCTGCCATGGTAAGACGAATGTCGATCGCAGTGATGCGTGGTATAACACGACCCACTTCTAAGGTATAGCCACCACTACCACCACTACCACCACCACTACCACTACCAATACCACCACCACCACCAAACCACCCGATTCACTAACACAGCCAATATCAACACACGTACTCCAACTCTTCCTCATTGCTTCCCCTCCAGGCATTTGCAGCAGCCAGCAATAAATGCTTTACACGAACTTACTGGGGCACGCTTGTAAGTAATAAAGCGACAGGTCTGGATTGACATGTCCAATGTAGCACATAATCAATTGGCTTCTACTGGTGCTCGGTGCCTTGCCGCTGCTCTATCGATATATAGTATACATAATTACATTTACATGTATGTTTGTGTACAGTTGTACACACGTAATATTTGTACATTATCTGTGATTCAACGGTTTCGTGCTGTGTTCGTGTCTCGGCTGCGAAACTGAGAGGTTGAACACATAGAAATAATCGTTGGCCAGAAATTATGTGTAGCAAATCGTCCTGTGCTGAAGAAGAAAGATTTTGGAGAAAGAAGTGTTATAGGTTGAAAAGCTCCAAATATATATCAGAGTGAAGGCTGGAAGTGGAAAATTTTGAGCTGATAATCGAAATCAGAATCTGAAAGTAGTTTGCACGTGAGGGTTAAATGGTGCGAATGACCGACGATTTGCCACTAGACACTAGTAGACCTATTCGGTTGTGTTTTCAACTTCAATGTTTCTAAACAGCATTTGCATACAGTGTTTCGTTTTAGTTTTTACATATATTTATTGTGAAGAGTTGCTTTCTGCAAATGACTAGGATATAGGTCTACAATGTCGGTTTTGGTCTGACTGAGGCAGTGATGTAGTACTCGAGTCCGGCAAAAGACTCGAGTCCGACTCGAGACCGATTTTCTGCGGACTCGGACTCGGACTTGGACTCGGACGGTCAGGACTCGGACTTGGACTCGGACTCGAAGCCCTGGACTCGAAATTTGACTCGGTGACTAGGTCTCCGAGTCACAAATTCTCCGTGTAACAGGCCATTGATTATTGCCACAACCAATAATATTCAGACAACTCGTCTGCTTTCTTGAAACAAAAGAGCCCTTGCAGCCTACGGGCTTAAGACAGGGGCTCATCCGTTAAACAACCTGACATTAAAGTAATGTGACGGATGGCTGGGCACCGCTGACCACAAGGCGAGCGAATTTATTTGCAGGTGTATTTGGTCGGTGTGGGGGCCATGGGATGGGCGAGTGGGAATGTTTGAACATGAGCCTATAGATCCATAGGCCTATGCACAAACATAAGCATGGCATTCCTGATTCTTGCCGTTGAAATCGAGTTTGATATGTTGACACCTCAATGGACTTGGCATTAGGCCTAACATGCTGATCGGATAGTAGACTTCTAATATTATACGGTAGATTTATGGATAAGACAAATGAGTATGGGGTTGGATGTGTCAATTGGCTATTTGTGGCTGGTGACTATTAGAACTTCTCTGATCTTGGAACCAGATACTACTCAATTGGCGGGTTCAACGTGAGGCAGGGTCGTAGCACTTAGTTGGTCTGGCCTGGGGTATTGGAAGGCAGATGATATTACACAGTGGATAATCCCCATTTCCCCATTCCACAGACTCCGAACGTCTACTTCAAAATTAAAGGCATTGCTTATGGGTGGCAGCTTAGGCCGCAAATTTCAACATAAGCTAGAGACTCCACAAGATACGTCTGTTGAACTTGTGTTTGGCAGTGGAAGAATTTGTATCCAGTCCAATGCCCCAGATTATCGAAAAAAACTTTATCTAATTCAGTATTTTTAAAGTTCAATTTGGATAAATAACATTAAATTTTTTGAATAAATATTATCGATATTCTTTTATGCCGTCATAGGCCTGATGGAATATCAGCCGAGATGCTCAAAGAGGGAGGAGATGTAATGGACGAGGAGCTCACACATCTGCTTAACATGATGTGGCTACAAGAAGATGTGCCGAAGGACTGGAGACAGGGAGTCATCATCAAGCTACCAAAAAAGGGTGCACTGAGTGACTGCAACAACTGGCGAGGAATAACACTACTATTGACCTAGATTGCTTGTCTGTGACAGTACCAGGCAAGGTGTTCTGCAGGGTGTTGCTCAATCGTCTTCGATCAGAAGTTGACAAAATACTCAGGGACGAACAAGCAGGATTTAGGGAAGGTAGATCATGTAACGAGCAAATCTTTACCCTGCGTAACATCATTGAACAGAGTCTCGAGTTCAACGCTGAGCTCTTGGTCAACTACATCGACTTTAGAAAAGCTTTCGACAGCATCCATAGGGATTCACTATGGAAGATAGCGAAGCTATACGGAATCCCAGACAAGTACATCAATATCTTCAAAGCTCTCTACCGAGACTCTGCATGCTGCATTCGAGTTGGGAACAGAAACACACGCATGTTCAACATCACGACGGGCGTGAGGCAAGGTTGTGTACTGTCCGCCTTCCTTTTTATGATGGTAATGGATTTCATCATGAAGAAGGCAACCAACAGCCCGAGCTCCGGAATAGAATGGGGAACGAGAAGACTAACAGATCTGGACTTTGCAGATGATGTAGCACTCCTGAGCAAAACATTTGATGACCTGCAAAACATGTCGTGCAGTTTACAGGAGATGGGAGAAAAAGTTGGACTATATATTAACTCAGGAAAAACGAAAGCAATGGTGATAGGTCGGAAAAATTATCCACCAATCATGATTAACCAGTACCCCATAGAATACGTAGACAACTTTCAATATCTGGGAAGCTACACCTCCAAAGACGGCAATATAGATATAGAGACAAGGAGCAGAATCGGAAAGGCTGCGTCAGTCTTCCAGAAGATGGGCTCAATATGGAAATCCAAAACAATCAGCAGAAACACCAAGATGCAACTGTACAACGCAATTGTGGTCCCAACGGCAATCTACGCTTGTGAAACATGGAAGCGTACGAAAAAGATCTCGCAGAGGCTGAATGTCTTCCACAGGAGATGTCTAAGAACCATTCTGGGTGTAACTTGGAGGGACCGCGTCAGAAACGAGGAAGTCCTCAGAATGGCTGGAGCAATGGAGATGGAAACGATTGTAGAAATTAGACGGAGGAGAATGGCCGGACACATACTTCGAATGCCGACGCGAAGGCTGGCGAGCGAGGCGATGACATGGAGACCGGAAGGAGGAAAGAGGAGCAGAGGACGCCCGAGAAAGACCTGGAGAGGCACGTTCAAGGAGGATCTGATGGAGATGGGTATCGACGGGAGCGAGGCAGCAGATGTCGCAGCCGACCGTGCAGAATGGAGAAATCTTGTCGCCCGATGTTCCGAAAGGAATGAAAGGAAATGAGAGAGAGAGAGAGAGAGGCCTATTAAGCGTTTCAGTGGATCTTGGTGTTTCTGGACTGAGGACTCGGACTCGGACTTGGACTCGATCCTCAGTGACTCGGACTCGGACTCGAACCCCTTTGGACTCGGACTCGACTCGGACTCGGCTTAGCCGGACTCGGACTCGGTCTCGGACTCGGCTCAGGTGGACTCGACTACATCACTGGACTGAGGTGTGTCATTTGTGGCCGCCTGGTCCTGTAATGGAGTCCTCCATTGGCGAATCGGAGGAAGAGGTACCTGCCACATCCGATTTACATCGTGTATGTATGTGCACTTGTTATAGCGCCCCTTCAAGATTCTACTCAGAAGCTCCCCCGACAACAGCGCGGACACTGAATCGGAGTTTCACGCCGAAGCGCTGAGCAATTACAAGTGAAGGACTTGCTCAAGGTTCCTGCCAGGCGGCCTGAGGTGGATTCGGACCTGCAACCCTCCGGCTGCAAGGCAACGAACATACCCACTGCACCACCGCGGCCACTATAGAGTGTGTAGACTAGTGTAATTGACCTTCAGAATGGCAGCCATCAATCATAATCGCTGGCTTCCGGGGATTTCCCACTAAAATTACTTTGCCAATAATAATGTTTCCACCAACCTCCCAGACTCATCTGAGCACCTTTCCTCCATTGACTAATCTTGCACCTCTAACTTAACTTGTCTGATTTTCGAAGAGAAGAATATCAGTTCCCTAATCCAACTGTTGGCCTATACATGAAAGTGTCATTGATTTAAACAGTTATCAAAAGCAATTGCTTGGTCTTGGCTTATGAGGCGGGTGAAGATCATCGCTTGGTTCAGAGTTAGGAAGGAAAAACTAGATTCCGCGCACTGAACGTTGGTTTTAAACCTCTTAAGTCGGCCTATTATAGCCTAACAGGAGTAGAATTTTGATGTGGCATATATAAGTCCACGAAATAATTGAACCGTGCTATGACTTGCATTCTGTAACTTCTCCCTTTTGATTTAGCCTGTATACATTCAAGACAGCTTTATCAGCGGCACTCAACTAACTAAGCTTGTGAAAGAATAAGTAGGCGGACAGTAAAATTAAGTCAATATATGGATAGGACTACGCTGTGTGAAGTGTTGGAATCGTGGTTTATAGCCAGCAGCATCTGTTCCATTCATCTATCAATGTAGCATAGTATTGAGCGAATACTTTCAGAAGAAATAATTGGATGACTTCAATGTTGCTCAAGTGAGCTCGCAGTAATCTAAGTAATATAGCACTATATAATTATGACTTGCGTCATGGACAACTATTGGCTGTGACAAGTGACTGACAACACCGGAAATGACGCTATGATTGGTGGTGGAATGGAATGGACCAGCGTTGCCACTCCTTGGGTTTTCACAAGATCTTGGGTTTTTCGATCCGAACTTGGGAAATGGGGTTTTTTCGGGAGGAACCTGGATTTTTTGCTTGGGTTATTTTCGACGGAAAAACTCGTATAATTTTGGATATTTTCTAGAAATTTTTGACATTTTCGGAAAATTTTTGACATTTTGGAAAAATTTATTGACATTTTCGAACGATTGTGCCGGATGACTAAAAAGAAAAAAAGGTCATCAGAAATTTCGGACTGAAAATTGTGAACATTTTCGAAAGATTTGAGATTTTCGGACGGGAAATTCAGAAAATTCTGGACATTTTCGAAAGATTTGAGATTTTCGGACGGGAAATTTAGAAAATTCTGGACATTTTCGAAAGATTTGCTGAGCTTGGGTTTTCATGGGTTTTTCGGCCCTCCAACTTGGTTTTTTTCATTTTTTAGAGTGGCAGCGCTGGAATGGACGACTTCAAGCTGACGCCAAGTCTAATTTATAGCGAGGCGTTATGAACGAGGAATTAACATTGAAGAATACCAGACCGAAAGGAGAGAAATTACGAGACGTCTGAGGCAAATCAGATTTGGAGACCATTAATTGTACATAGGGAGTAAGATAGACACGGTGAGTCATGCGACCATAGAGAAAGACAGACAGACAGAGATAGACAGAGACAGAGCCAGAGAGCGACAGAGAGAGACAGAGACAGAGACAGACAGAGTCACAGACAGACAAACTATGAGAATACCCGTCTCAGCGTATATAGGCGGAGTATGTCAGTTGCTGAGATTGCGTGTCGGTGAACGTGAATTGGATTGCAAGGAGGACAAGACGAAGCAATGCGTTTTTGTGCTGGACTCAGAATGAAGGCATTAGTTATAGGCTACAGGACAGCAGCTGCAGCAGCAGCTGTTGCCCCACTGATCCCTACGTATAACTATACGAACGACAGAGACCACTGTCGCTGTAATGCTATTCTGCGCTGACAAGAAACAGAATATTAATTTTCTAGAAATTCATGTTGTGCAATTTTGCGTCCGCTTGCCGCAGGTTTTCGTTTTGTTGTCAATATTGGTGCTTGTCTAAATCTCTGTATAGCCTAGTGTATATCGAGGCTATACAATACTTGTAAGCCCTTACGCCGTTAGCTTCTATTGCCTGATAATTATGATCGTTATTTTCTTTTGGCCAATATGACTTTTATATTAGACCTGGGTAGGCCATGTAAATTGAGTCGTGTATCCGATTTCTCTTAAATCTTGTATATGTGATGTAGGATAATGCTTTAACTTAAGAATACATTAATTTTTGCATCGCGTAAAAACGACGAAGACGTTCTATTTCTGTCTCTGATTGTGTCCAGAGCCGTTCTCATGTCCATATCTTTTTCTGCAAGATCGCGTTTTTTTTATCCATTTCTTGGATTTTCCTCCTGGACTCTGTGTTGCCTCCACATACCAATACAGATATACAATGCCCTTGTTGGCAATCTTTTGTCACCCATTACTACCACATGGCCAAACCAAGTCAGTCTTCTTTTTCTGATCTTATCTACCAGTCTTTCTGTCTGTACTAACTCTTTTCGTATGACCTCATTACGAATTATGTCTGGTCTCGTCTTTCCCCCCAGTAGTCTTCTTCTTCTTAGCCATGGCTCATTTCCTCCACCAGAAGGCTAGAGTATCCTCCTTTCATCTTCCTTGCGTATATTCACCAACACTCATGTCCATGCGTCTGCTCTGGATTGACAAATACCCTGTACAGTTTGATTTTTGTCCTTGTTGATATGCTGTTCGTCAGTGTTTAGTTTAGTCCCTCTGCGGGGGGGGGGGGAGGATTCAGGGGGTTGGGGTGGGCGGTAAAAACGATTGTTTTGGGCGAACGGCAACCCAGGCACCGACGACACCCTTTGACACAAAAAAAATTCCGACATTTTTAGTCTTTCGCCCAATTTACCCAAAACACATAGCCTACAAATTTCGCTACTTTAAAATCAGATGACCTGTTTTATGTCTCGCTACTTAAAATCTTCCACAACCTACTCAATCTTCTTCCAAACAGCTTAAAATAGGATGACCTTTTAAAGTGTCTCTCCCTAATTTAACCAACTCCAGTAGTAAATGCGCTCCTTTTTAATCCCTTAACCTTCTTTAGTAGCCTACCTACTTTTCTGGGGGAATGTTCCACGTGCCGTTTTTCTAATGGAAATTGTAAGTATATCCATGCGAACAACAGCTCAACATGTTTTCTGGGGAAATGTCATTCCTGGGAGGAACTTCACCACCCCCCTTCCCAATACGTCTAGATTAAACACTGGTTGTTCGTCTTCAACAAATAGCTCCATCTTCCAAATATGCCAACCCTACGTTTTATGATAGGCACTTAGGCCTACTTGGAATTATAACGACTTACTTGGAGTTATAATGACTATTCATCGCAATAGTTACAGCGAGTTTATTTTAAGTTATAGAACTCAGTTTATGTATATAGGTCCGGTGCATAATGATATCGATTCATTTCGATTGCGTTCTAGAGTGGGTATAACTGTATATATCTAAAACTTTTATGAGGCGCTTCTAAAATGGATCAGTATAACACCTTCGATCCGGCAAAAGTTTAATAACTATAACAAGCTGAACAGTTTTGGGTACTTGCGAAACATTGAGTGTGAGGGACAAAAGCGTGCAGCTATATACAGGGTGGGCCAGCATAAATGTCCCGACTTTGCACGCGTATAACTTCGCCAATTTTTAACATTTATTTATATTTAATGCATCAAATTAAAGGTATTTCACTCTAGTATTAACTCTAAAAAAGTCGAACTGATACTAGTTTAGGTTTTAATTATATACTCAGAACAGCGCTAGCTACCATTTTTTGTCATTTGTGACGCATTATGACGCCGTTTCCCCGGGAAATTCTATCGTTTTTTGCTAAAACTCGCCTAGACACGATCATTTTGGGTGTTTGTAGGGTCCCTACCATGAATATCTTCTAATCGCAAAACCACGTCCTTTCAATTTTGCCAACAGCCGTGCACTGCCATGCGCTGCTTCAGACGCTTGCACGCTGCCAGCCGTTTCTTTGCGTAAGAGCTGGAGAGTTCGCTGGACTTCTCTTCGACAAAGTACTTTAACTTTAGGTCTATAATCTTTTCCAATACGTTATTCAGTGCTTCTAAGACTGCCTGTTTTGCGCTGAATATGCATGCAGGGTCTGCCCTGGTCATTGTCTTGACTGCAAATGTACGCGGACACACGAGCAATGTTAGCGGATGTGAGCGCCCTGTGCTCCGATTCCCATTGTTTGCGAGTAGAAAGTCCTGTTTTATCAATTTTTCGTAGCAGATAATACAAGGTATTGTTTATTCCATCATTTGTTAGAATATTCGTTAATCATTTCAAACGAATTAAATCCCTTATCAGTTCGTAAAATTAAGATCGAAACGCGATCATCGTCTGTCAACGGCGCCAGGTTGCGTCACAAATGACAACAAAATATGGTAGCTAGCGCTGTTCCGGGCATATATTTAAAACCTAAACTAGCATCAGTTCGACTTTCTTAGAGTTAATACTAGAGTGAAATACCTTTAATTTGATGTATTAAGCATAAATAAATGTTAAAAATTGGCGAAGTTATACGCGTGCAAAGTCGGGACATTTATGCTGGCCCACCCTGTATATAGGCTACGGTATGCCCATAAGAAAAGGATTCTAGCCGGGCTGATCAACAAAAGGAAACTCATGGACTGGGTCGTATGTCTAGGCGAGTGCAGGGAACCAACCAGCATGAGACCATGTGCACCGGCCAGTCGGCTGAAGGAGACCCGGCAGAGAGGAGATCAGAGTGCAGATGCATGCATGCCATCAAATACATGTTGGAGCAGTGTATACTATAATAGCTGGAGCAGAGCCGACAAGATAGTTGTGCAAGAAGGGAAGAATCTTAAAGTGTATGCGTGGGTGCATGGACAGGAATGCAGCCAGTCACGCAGTGGCATTAGTGATAGAAGATGTCTTGTGACATTCACGATTTAACGAATATAGGGAGCACTGCAGGCCAATTAGTATATCCACTGTAGTATATCGTCGTTAAAGTGCTAGAAGAGAAAAGGCTAATGAAAGCGACTTTATACTGTCCAGCAGGCGTGACCTCTTCGTTGCTCGCTCTACATATGGAATTGCCATGGCTCAGTCTCGATCATGTGCCTCAATAATTATTAGTCCTTCTCCTTCCATTTGCTCTACTCCCACTATGCTCTACAGTCTACATTAATTATGTCTGGCAGTCTCTATCTTCTTCTTCTTCCTCTCTTCTCAAAACCTGCTTCTTTTCGCTGGGAATTTGCGCACAGGAAGCGCTTCTGAACGGTTCACCATACTCGAGGCGCTTTTCAAATATATTCTCAATTCAATGCGATAAATACCGTCAGAATTTATGCACTTCTAACTTCGGGGAGAGCATTTATGCATCGTTTCATGGTTGCAAATTGGTTGGTGGGAGTGTAGCACTATTTTTAATACAGGGTTTATGTAAAGTATGGAAGCAAGGCGCTAAAGCGATGGGGCAGTGCATATATAGACCCCATAGCCTATATATAAAAATGTCGGCCTAAATGTAAGTGCAAGTGTAACGAATCGTCAATGTTTCGTATACAATTAGTTTATAGACTATTGCAGCTTTTAAAACATTTTGATAAACTTAGTCGTCTCTATTCCTGTACGATTTTCGTTTACATAATTATACAATTATGCATGTAACATTGAAGGCGCGCTATATAAATTTCATGAATGAATGAATGAAGGCCTACATACATGTACATCTATGCCTACGTATATGTATGTCTATATATACAGGTGGCCATAAAAGACCCCGAGGTTTTTTGCCAATTTCTTGACCGGAAGTAAGACCAAATTTTACAGGCGTAAAGACATTTCATATTTACACATGATGGCCAGATTGCATTAAAATATTTCAAACAGAACAAAATTATACCACTTTTAGTGAGACCACCAGCTGTTTTTGGACGATTCAAAAACGTAACGCAACAAAAAGTAACAAAAACGATTTTATCAAGTCAGTTCTCAAATAACTGTTACCAAATGACCTCGATGCAAGTTGATAGTAGGCTACTTCCCAAATTATTGTGTTCAATGTGTCCACCACAGTGGTCAAACGTGTAATGAGTCTATTTTTAAAATTCCTGATGGCCTTGTGGATGTGTTACAGAGGTAAATCTTCCCAAATAATCTCCAATGCAAGAATCAATTCTCTTATTGCCTTTGATTTTGACCGCAGATCGTGGTATTTCGCCAGCATAGCTCTCTATGCATGATAATCCATCAGGTTCCAATCCGGACATTTGGGGTAACTGGGGTTTTCTCAATGAAACCCACACAATTGACATTGAACCGATCTCCTTTCATCAACGGCATGTTTCTTAATTCTCAATTTAACTCTTGATTTTTCTCGGCACTCGCTGTTTATCAGAGTAAGCGGTGATTAATCTATAGCTTTAGCTCTCAAGACCCCTTACTCAGTAGGTATGCCTCAATACACATTTTCTCTGTCATAATTTTTCTTGGCCATTTTCATATAAAAATTGAATTTCATTGCTTTAACAGCAAAATTATTAATCTGACAGATTTCTAATTTACCAACTTGATCATCTTGCTAAATGACTCACTTCACAGTGAAGTGCAGCTACGTTGGCATCATTTTCCTGTGATAAATAATAATAGTAAGGATTATCTGGATATATCAAGGCTATTTGATAACAAGTATTTGAAATGAAATTTAATAAAATCGTGTTTTTGTTACTTTTTTGGCGTGTTACGTTTTTGAATCGTCAAAAACAGTAGGTGGTCTTACTAAAAGTGATGTAACTTTTGTTCTGCTTGAAATATTCTTATGAAATCTAGCCGTCATGTGTAAATATGAATGGTCTTTAAGTATCTAATATTTCATTTGGAAACTCTTACTTCTGGTCAAGATATTGGCAAAAACCTTAGGGGCCTTTTTATGGCCCACCATGTATATTTCCCTTGCTAGGAGCAGCTTAAATACCAGGTACGTGTAGGGCTGTAGGGCTATAGACCTAACTCTGCGCTCTCAATAACCACCAGCTTCTGTTACAAGACTCGGATCAGACTTCAATTACACAACACCCATAATTAATTAATTTTCCCCGTCGTGTGGTCAGTGCCCCATGCAGTGGTGACAACCCGGTCGTCGTAACACATCGTAATCAATTAAGGTCATGCTGTCTAACAGATGACCCGTATGTTTGAGTAAAATCTATTTTAAGTTAAGTCACCAGACGAGTAATCGAAATGTCACATTAACCTGTTTTGCTATTTTACATATTTTGATTCAATATCCAGGCCACACTTGCCCCCAACATGCTGGCGACCACGCGCATGCAAGACAATTGAAAAGATGAGAAAATCCTTCTGTCGTAAAACCGCAAAAACACATTATATTGGATAGAAACACATAATATATTGGATAGCCTACAAAACAGAAGACGCCTGAATAATTCTTTCTGCCGTCTACGTCTGTGACTGTTGTTCCCTCTGAACAGCGAACTGGCTTATCACTGAGAAATCAATTCGGCAATTTTCGCGTTCGTAGATCGGACGTGACCGAAGCGTTGTTGTCTGATTGAAGTTCCGGTCCTTTATATTATAATATAGCATAGGGCCTACGCCTGCAATTGTATGACCGTCGTTTTTTGTTGTGCATCGTTTGAGTCCAATATGACAGATGTTCTCTTTGAGTCGCTTACGACGAACAAACGACGATTCAACGACCGTTCAGAAACGGATCTGTAGTGGAAACACATCAGATGAACAACAGTTGTGCAGCCGACAACAACAACAACAACAACAACAACAACAACAACAACAACAACAACAACAACAACAACAACAACAACAGACGCTATTGGGGGATACGGGGCAACACAGGCATAGCGAGTAGGAGACGACGTTTTTCTGATTAAATAGATTGCAAGAGAAGCATAGAGGCTGCATGCTGTGGAGAAAACAGACTTAAGCAATTACAGTCCCTTGTTACTACAAGATCTATCCCTGGGTCCTAAGCAACAGTTACCGGTACTATATGACCATGCATCCATTGTCTTTAACATTAACAATGCCCATTTGTTACGACTGGATCCGTCCATAAACTTTATGCAATGATCTAGCTTTTTTTAAAGTAGATGATTTTTCGACTGAAATGACGAGAAACCGCAGTTTTTGTAAATCAATTATTTCTTTTAAGTCGCTGTCACCAAACCATATGAAACCTAAAGTGCAATAGGCCTAGACTTTGAGCTAAACAGGAAGAGGGCTCACAAACATTCATAGGATGCTTAGTTAACTTTATCTTGAAATAGGACTTTTCGAAAACCAAAAACTACATGTTTGCTTTCAGGTTGTTATAACCGCATCAAACTATCAAAGATGGCTTTGAGATGTCTGGAGATACCATGGGAGGAGGAGGAGGAGGCTGAAGAACAGTAGGGACCTTAAGGCTTAAGCAAGTCCTTCACTTGTCCTTAATTTCCTGCTTTGCATTTTCGAACTCTTGCTTAAAAATTATTTCACCATGACTAGTATGTCTTGCCCCTGTTAAAATAACTGCGGACGCCCATGTGCCTGGCGATGGTGTCTCCAGTCTGGTGAGCAGTAATCCCTGCCAGAGTGAGAATTGACGAGAATGGGGGGGGGGTTTCAGTCCCTAGTCTTTCTTAGTGCCTCATAGCAAAGTCTGTTTTTCACACACCAATTCCAAGTTAGATCATAGTCAAACCCCAAATTATTTTTCCACAATTCTCACACTGGTAATCCGAGATTCAAGACTTTATCTTCGAAGACTACATTCACATTTCTCTTGCAGGAGTCTAACTCTACTGGCCCACTTTGGCGTCTTCCCATTAGTTTCATATTGAAACCATACTACTAGACTACTTCGTCGAGCTGAAATTCGTCGTTAGTGCTTTCAATTAGTCTAATTCTAAGCTGGAACCAACTTGTCAGTGCTCATCTCACCGCTAGGTTTCATCGAGCTCAAGTCACGCTCTCAGTATTCCGCGCATTTACACAGAGAGACGTATAGAAGAGGATGCAAGCAGCAAACCCACCAGAGGCAGAGATTAACACAGACACATAGACTGAGGCAGGGATACAGGCACAGCGACAACAGGCAGACACCGTCGCTGCCAGGAATAGGTTGGCGACTGCAGCGAAATGGGATTTCTAGGACAGTCGTCTGAAAACCTGAAAACAGTCTTTAGCAATATTACGACGACGACGACGACGACGACGACGACGACGACGACGTGCAAAAATGCCTCGGGCAGGAAACAGCGAAGCGAATAGAGACATATAAGAAAGGACGATGAGAAAGAGAAAGAGCCGGACACAGACGCAGAAAGAGACTCATTGAGAGACACAAACAATAGGAGAAAGACAATAAGACGGATGGAGTCACACTTTGAGGGAGGATGTGATATGGACAAACACAAGCACACGGAGGAGAAACTGACCATAAGCAAGTGGCAGGGATACGTATATATATAAAATATATATGTATATGAGGATGACAGGAAGTGACGTTGAAAAGACACTTTCCTCGCAAAATGGGATGACCACGTTCACGCCAGAAGCGACAAAGTTTCTGTCAAAACAACTTGAAATAGCATATACATATTCATTCGTCCAAATCAGATATATATAATTATATATATAATATTATATATATATATATATATTTATTAGGGCGCCCGTTAAGCCAATGAGAAAATTTTAAATTCGTAATTTTCTACACGGTACCCTCTGAATTTGTTACACCTGGTCTGTGAAATAACAGAGTGAAATTGCAGAATTTTATGTTAATATTTACTGGGAGCTCAACATGACTAAAGTTTATGCTATATCGCTATCTTTCGTACCTTTTCCAGTTTCGTTGTTTACAGCATTTTGTTTCACATTGCACATGTTACCTAGGCCTACTGTGTTGTTATTATTCTATTTAGACTAATTAATGTGTTTAATATTACTGCTGCTCTCTCAGTCAACATTTTATCCGTGGATTCTTTCAGCTAGTTCATGTATAAAAATGATTCCTTGTCATTGCAAAATCACAACAAACAGCTAAGGTTTTAATCTTAATTTAAAAATAACTGGACCCGCTACAAAACCACAAGAAGCACTAAGTTGTAAAGAAATAACATTTAAAGAGAACAGAAAAATGTAATATTCACAAAAGGTTACTGTTAGTAGGTTTTAGCTTATTGTGGTCAATGTCCATACAGTACTCACAAACAGAGTAAAATTGATATATCTATTAATTGTGCAATTAGCATTCTGCAATCTGCACCATCACTTTCATTTAGCTGCAACATGTTCCTTTTGTTAAAAAATATGCAATCCTTTTTTTATTTAGTGTGCACATGCACTGTTCTGCGCAATTGGGGCAATGATGCAGTAACTGTTGTATTTAGTGTGTCAATGTCACAGTTGTCATACTAAAGCAGCTACAGTATATCTAAATCACTGATAGTGCTTTCAGTCTTTTGGATTTAAAATCTTAGATTGATTAGTTAATTACCAATAGAAAGTATGGCAGAAGTAGCTGCTTCACGACTTGTAACAGTCACACGTATAGTTTCGCTGACATTTGGTTGATTGATACGGTATCAGAAGAAATACATGTGGAAGCAAGCTTCCAACTTACAATCAGGTGTTGTCTGTCTTTTTCCATCGGCACAAGATTCTTGCTAAGACAGTCAGAGACAGTTCAAGGTCTGTTGTACATGAAGTTCTTCACATTTGGTCAATGGCCCGTATCCCAACAACACTTGATAGGAATGCCATTGAAAAGTTGGAGGACATGTTTTATAGATGGGAGAAACTGAATAAGAACATGCATCGCAGAACTGAGCTAATGAAAGTACTATGATCGGAGATTTGGAAAAACTTTTGACATGACACATACAGATGCTATGTCAATGACCACCATTGCTGAAGACAGGTTTTTCTTGGATGACCAACACTGTCCACGCATAGGCTAAATGGGTGGTGTAGACACAGCTTTGGCTAGAACAGAGGGCAGAAAGTTAAAGAGATTGAAGTGTGAGCATTATCTAAGAAGTAAAGAAGATGACAGAAAGAGAGCGAATATCACAGTTCAGAAAGATGATGAATTGACTTCAGAAGAAGAATTGGCCACTATGGCTGCTAAAGTTGAGTCTAATCTAGAACCACGCTGCTCACGTAGAGCTACCAAACGAGGTTCGGTGCCTGTTGTAACAGCAGAATTAAGTGCTGCACTTCATCGAGCCAATGTCAGCAGCCGCACAGCAACACTTATTCTGGTTGAGACTGCATAGAACCTTGGACATGACATGTCTAGTTTCAACTTTGTGTACTATTATGAATGCATAATTGTTAACAACAATCAATCGCTTTGTGTACTATTATGAATGCATAATTGTTTGTTTTATATTTTTGGGATCAATAAACAAGTTGAAGTTGAAGTTGAACGTCCATCCTGAATCCATCAGAACAGCAAGACTAAAGTTTCGTCGACATACCGCTCAGGCTGGAAAAGCCATTTTCGAACCATCCGTACCTCTAGTTGTACATTGGGATGGCAAGACGTTACCAGATATTGCAGGCAATGAGCAGGTTGACGCAGTCTTGGTATCAGGTTTGCATGTGGAGCAGCCTCTTGACGTGACAAAGCTTCTGGATGGTAGGGGGAAGCAAATAGCAATGCTGTTGTTTCAATGATGCGAGAGTGGGAAATAGAAAATCTAGTCAGGGCCATGTGCTTAGACACCCCAGTTTCCAATATGGGCAGACAAAGTGGGGTTTGTGGTGTGAAGATTTCGAGCTAAACAAGAAATATGTTAACAGTCTAGTCTGGCAGTGGTAAATGGCAGAGTAGAGTGAGCTGTGTAGCTGATATATGACTTCAACACCTCCATTACAACAAGTGATGAACAGAAACAATTTCTCAAGCCACAGAGCCAAGTACCCAAAAGCGAGAAAGTCACTACTTGTCGGTGATGATACAACAACAAAATACACTGACAACTAGACCCTAGTGACTTACAGCTTAAAAACTAAAATAAATGCTGCAATGTACTTTGTTGTGGCAGTATTGTTATTAGTATTCTGAATAGTTCAGTTTTGATTAGCATTTGACAGTGCTGTATTGATTTTGCATTGAAAATATTTGAATGATAAATAACTGTGAAATAAGTCAGAATAGCATGCTGTCGGATAATATTTCGCTAACTTCACATATGTTGAGCCCCCTCTAAACATGCATCCAAAATTCTTAAAAAATTACCTGGAACTTCTCTCATGATAGACAACAAAATGAGAGGGTACCACATAAGAAATTCAGAAAATATTTTTTAACGGGCGCCCTAATATTTATATATATATATATATATATATATATATATATATATATATATATATATATATATATATAGGCGAGCTGCTTGTTTGTTACTTGCAGAAAATAATTACGCCACTCTTCTGTTAGATACTTGCCCAGACAGATCCATAGAAGTATAGGAATAGTTTGAAGGAACTGTGTCGGAACATGCAATGTATGCATCGCTTCTCCCAATGCGGTCAATTTTAAGAGCAATGTTATTAGAACTGACATGTCTGTAAAATCACCGAGGGAAGTTAATGGAAGAAATTGCAGAGCAAATTAAGTTCTGAATCTCAGAGGAGATAGACGCCGTCAGACAAAACCATCGAGAAAGACGAGGAATACTGAAAGAGACGCTCACGCATTCATTTAAACAAACAGACAGACACATAGACACTAGACTGGCAGATGAGCATGCGGAATGACAAAAAGACAGACCAACAAATTGGCCGAATTACTCTGCTTAACTGACTGACTGACTGACTGACTGACCAAAAGACTGTCTGACTGACTGACTGACTGGCTGGCTGACTGACTGGCTGGCTGACTGACTGGCTGACTGACTGGCAGGTTGACTGTCTGACTGACTGATTGACTGACTTACTGGCTGGCTGACTGGCTGACTGGCTGGCTGACTGACTGGCTGACTGACTGGCAGGCTGACTGTCTGACTGACTGATTGACTGACTTACTGACTGACTGATTGACTGGCTGACTGACTGACTGACTGACTGACTGACTGACTGACTGAGAAGGGAAGAATGCACCGATATTTTGGGAGCAAGAGAAAATGATGGGCAAATGTAAAATAATGTGTTTTTTTTAACCTAGGCTCAAAACAAATTCTTCGCATTTGCAGCAGACAACTATAAAGCCATCGGATGCTTATCTGTCGAAATCAGCAGTAACGTCGGACGCACGCAATGGTTACTATGGTTACTGTGGAATCGCGTAAACAGTTTCTTTTAACGAGTGGCGTCCAAGGTTTGCCCAGCAGCAGCTACATCCAACTCACTCAAACACTTGTCCCATCTATTTGCATAGACATCTGCATCTCTTCAAGACCGTCGTCATCAAAGTCTTAGCTTAACACCAAGCTTTCAATTCATGAAGATCTTTCTCGCGTCTGCGGTGGTGATTAGGCAAGTAAGTAAGTAAGTAGGTAAGTAAGCGTAAATTATGTGATGTCTTTGGAATGTATAAAGTGCATTTGTAGAACGTATACCAAGAAATCGTCAATTTGTCTTATAAGACCAAGATAGATCTACTTACTTCGAGTGAGATCAAATGAATGATTGAATGCTTCAGTGAAAGAAGTCAATCGATCACATAATAATAAACAACCAGACTATTAAACAGAAAATCTTAATGCTTTGACTAAGCCGTATAGATAACCGAGAAAGACGCTTTAGACGAAGCCAACGCATTCTACCAATGAACCTTAGATGATTATAACCAGGACGTTTTCAATGATTATGGTTCTTTCTTAAACAGGACTTGGTCAGACCATCAATATTCGCTGTCTAGTTAAGTCTGGTAAAGTCTGACCGGAACTCGCGCCCCTTCCAGGATCTCATCGCTCGCATTTGTAAACAAGCTGCTCACTCGTCAACATCTTGCTTTCTAGAACAGCGCCCTGAAGAGACTTCCGTCTGTTACGTGTAAAAGCTACTACATTACTCATTTTCTATTAACTATAGGCTACACTACTGCATCAAACTACGTTACACTAACATTAATTGCTGCACCCCAATAGCATAGATATTCCCTTACATGTAAGAAAATCTAGGCCTATTAAATTTCATCATCTCTTATATTCTGATCAGATCCAATGTTAATCTAATCAATTGGTTTCCATGATCTAATGTTAATCTAATCAATTGGTTTCCATGATCTAATGTTAATCTAATCAATTGGTTTCCATGATCTAATGTTAATCTAATCAATTGGTTTCCATGATCTAATGTTAATCTAATCAATTGGTTTCCATGATCTAGTGTTAATCTAATAAATTGACTTCCATGATCTAGTGTTAATCTAATCAATTGGCTTCTATGGTCTGATGTTAATCTTATCAACTGGCTTCTATGATCTGATGCTAATCAAATCAATTGGCTTCTATGATCTGATGTTAATCTTATCAACTGGCTTCTATGATCTGATGCTAATCAAATCAATTGGCTTCTATGATCTGATGTTAATCTTATCAACTGGCTTCTATGGTGCCGTTAAGCATCAACAGCTTTAAGGGAACTCGCAGTCGAAGTCATCAGCGGTCAGGAATCGAGAGTAGCCAATTAAACATTTACCTGACAAGATTGACAATTCCAGATGGACGAATACGGATCTTCGCAATCGAAGCTGATGAGAAGTACATCCAGGAACCTTCTGAACATCTTCTCAACCTGATCATTCAACGCAGCCTCCTCCTCCTCCTCCTCCTCCTCCTCATCATCATCCTCATCATCCTCATCATCCTCATCCTCAGCATCATCGCTTCCTACGCAATCGTCATCCAACGTCGTTCGATCGTCGTCGGTCGACCAGCTGCAGTAAGAGACTCTATCACAGAATGATGCCACTGTTCGGTTGGATGAGGATGCCAGGGATGACAAAGAGGATGAGGAAGAGGAGGACAGGAAGGGCTTCCCTTCTTGGACGATGGAGTTGCTCGATTCGTTGTCATGGACACCGTCGTCACCGCCAGAGTGGAAGAGACCATCGACGCTGGACTGACTGAACTGCGGTGGCGGAGGCGGAGGCGGAGGCGGAAGGCACTTGGAAGAGGAGGACGAGGGCGATGAGACGGAGGAGGCGGAGGAGGAGGACCCCCGTGGTCGAAGAAGAAGAGCCAACAAGGACTCGGTTGACGTCCTTTGCGTCGTCTCGTTCAACGTCAACTGGCCAACACAGTCAGCGCTGGTGTTGTTCTTGTCTTTCACACCAATAATCTTTATTGTTGCTGTATTGCTAAAGACGCCATCGCTGGGTGGACCTGCAGGAGAGGACATCGCGCCGCCACCACCATCGCCGCCGCCGTCGTAGTCTGTGCTGTTCGTTATGTGGACGCGGATGGCGGAGGCGGTAGTTGTGTCGTTCGTCTGTGGTTTAGTGATATTCCATGAGAAGAGGAAGAAGAGAGATCGGTCTGTCTGGAAGTCGACCTTGTCTGACCTTGTCGTCTTCCAGCCGTCAATTCGTCGCCTCCGAGGTCTAGCTCCGAATCGAGAGTCAACTGCTGTCGCCTCATCCAGGGGGTGGGAGGACCACGGGGTCGCGTTCC
Source organism: Lumbricus terrestris (assembly GCA_949752735.1). Classification (NCBI taxonomy): domain Eukaryota; kingdom Metazoa; phylum Annelida; class Clitellata; order Crassiclitellata; family Lumbricidae; genus Lumbricus; species Lumbricus terrestris. The sequence continues at coordinate 28,365,805 of OX457039.1, forward strand.
TCTCGGTTGTCATTGACGACGGATCGGTTCGACCATTGTCTTCGACTTCCTCTTTGTCTGATTTCGTTCGCTGATCTGTGGATGATGATGATGATGATGATGATGATGATGATGATGATGATGACGACGATGATGATGATGCGTTGCTGGATGCTAATGCTGTTGCTGAGAGGATTTCCCTGTCGTTCTTTTCGCTGAGGTTCTGAGATTTTCTTGTCGTCGTTGATTGGGTGGCCCCAGACAAGATGGATGCCACGCTCTTCCTTCGATCAGAGTAGGAGGACCAGGTGTTGACGGTCGATGGAAACGACGAGGAGGGTCGAGGATTCGTTGTTCGAGGTCCGTTTGATGTTGACCATGTCGTCTTTTGGGATTTGACCATCGCTGCTTCATCGTAGACGACGGATGACTGTGATGATGATGATGATGTTGTTGTTGTAGCTGTTGTTGTTGTTGTTGTTGATGATGATGATGATGATGATGTTAACGACGAGGAGGAGGGAGCAACGTCTGCCTCAGTGGGTTCGTCGATGGAGCTCGATGGAATGGTGGGATGGGGGATAACGAAGGAGGAGGAAGAGGAAGAGGAGGAAGAAGAGGAGGAGAAAGGAGTGGAGGAGGAAAGAGAGAAAGAAGAGAAGGAGGAGGAAGGAGAGGAGGATGGAGAGGAGGAGGGAAGAGAGGAGGAAGGAGAGGAGGAGGAGGAAAGAGAGGAGGAAGGAGAGGAGGAGGAAGGAGAGGAGGAAGGAGAGGAGGAGGAAGGAGAGCAGGAAGGAGAGGAGGAAGGAGAGGAGGAGGAAAGAGAGGAGGAAAGAGAGGAGGAAAGAGAGGAGGAAAGAGAGGAGGAGGAGGAAAGAGAGGAGGAAGGAGAGGAGGAGGAAGGAGAGGAGGAAGGAGAGGAGGAGGAAGGAGAGGAGGAAGGAGAGGAGGAGGAGGAAAGAGAGGAGGAAGGAGAGGAGGAGGAGGAAAGAGAGGAGGAATGAGAGGAGGAGGAAAGAGAGGAGGAAGGAGAGGAGGAAGAGGAGGGAGGAAAGGAGGAAGAGAAGAAGAAGGAGGACGATGACAACGACGAGTCACTTAGAATGTCGACATCTGACGGAGGAGGGGGTATATCAGTAGGAGTCGATGGGAGACCGGATGTTGTGAGGCGGAAGTGGATCGGATCAGCTGCAACAGTACTTGCTGATTTAAAGTGACGCTCATCGTCAACATGTGTAGTCAAGACCTCACTTTGCAATGACTCCAGTTGTTCAGTAGATTGGGATCGTGGTCCATTCGATGTTGGATTTGTGGGAAGTGGAGCGGCATCGTAGGAGCCTTCGTCGCTCGGTCGTCGGCCATCTTGCGTCTCATCAACATCCGGTGGCCATGATGAGTCATCATACCTCGAGGAGGAGGTGGAGGCATCGCTTGGCAGCAGAGGGTGAATTGACGGAAGAGCGGATTGGAAGGGCATCAACCGCGTTGCTGGACTAGCCACCGGAGAGACCTGGCGAGAAGAGGTAGCAAGAGGAAGAGGGGGAGTAGGAGGAAAAGATGCCGACGATCTATCCAGACCCTGCCAACCTTCCTCCTTCTCCTTCTTCTTCTCGAAGGGGTTTCTACTGACAGCCACGGCTGGTCCAAACAGTGGCACAAGGAGTGTCAAGGACGCAAGGGCGACGCTGAATCTGACGAAGGACGTCCTCTGCGGGAACCAGTCCTTCGAAGAAGACAACGGAAGTCCTCGTCGCCTGTGACGAACTGAACTACGACGCCAACGACGATGACCTATTCGGTGATGGATCGGAAAGCTTAACCAACACAGCCATCCAACCTTCGAACACCAACACATGACATTCTGTTTACCGTATTATAGCGCACACTTCCCCGAATGATGATGACGACGACGACAACGACGACGATGATGATGATGTTGTTGATGATGATGATCCATCAAAGAGCAAACGACGATACATCGCTAATCGACCGATTCCGCTTTTCGTCGTTTGGTGTCGCCACCGGACGTATCATCACCTCTCGACCACCACCACTAACACCACCACCAGAATCCTCCTCCTCCTCCTCTCACCATCGGATGCTGCCGCTGCTGCAGCTAAAGACAACGAATCGGCGCTCATAGCAACCGGGCCGCAGAATCACCACCAGCATCGCCATCACCATCATCAGCAGCAGCATCACCATCACTTTCAGCAGCAGCAGCAGCAGCAGCAGTGGCAGCAGCAGCAGCAGCAGTGGTGGTGGTGGCTCGAGGAGCGGACGATCGCAGTCGTCTAATCAGAATCGATCTGATTTGGAGAAATGGCGTCGGAGGAGGATGAGGTGGTGGCGCACGAGTCTCGGTCACCGTGGCGCACAGCTCTGCGGCGCATGGCTCTGCGGAGCGCATTGCTTTGGTCGGCTTGCGTACACCACTATACCTAAACGTATGCGAGCATAGACGAACGCAATGTCGGCACTCTGACCACACACATATACACACGCACACACAAACATACACACATATATATATACACACACACACGCATACATACGCATACACACCGTATGACGCTGACTTACATGCACCCGCTCTTACACGTATACTACAACTACACCAAGGCTTACACAGAGGGTTGCGCGCAAGCGAACAGACGAAAACATCCATGCAAGTACTCTACTCTATACTCTAGGCAACAGAAATTGTCGGATGTGCACAAATAAGATCAGACATACATTAGAGCGACACAAGTCATGTATGTAATTATATATATAACAAGATCAGACATACATTAGAGCGACACATGTACGGTATGTAATTATATATATAATAAGATCAGACATACAGTAGAGCGACACAAGTCATGTATATAATTATATATATATAATAAGATCAGACATACATTATAGAGTGACACAAGTCATGTATGTAATTATATATATATAGGCCTAATAAGATCAGACATACATTAGAGCGACACAAGTCATGTATGTAATTATATAGGCCTATATATAGGCAGGGGCGCCCGCAGGCGTACGCACTTACGCAAGTGCGTACAGCAGCGGCGCCCGCAGACGTACGCACATAGGTTAAGTGCGTACAGCGCGATGACCCAAAAGGTATTTTGGGGGGAAATTTTTGACTGATGACTAAAAAAAAAAAAAGGTCATCAGTTTTTTCGGCGGATAGAAAAGGTATATTTTTGGGGGGAAATTTTTGGTTGATGACTAAAAAAAAAAAAAAAAAAAAGGTCATCAGTTTTTTCGGCGGATAGAAAAGGTATGTTTGTATGGTTTGGGGAAATTCTAGGTTGATCAGTTTTTTCGGCGGCCTAACGAAAATTTTTCCCTGTTCGCCCCTCCATCGAAAATTTCTGTGCGTACAAGAAAAAAACCCTGCGGGCGCCGCTGTTTATAGGCCTAATAAGATCAGACATACATTAGAGCAGAGGTCTCAAACACGCGGCCCGCGAACCCGATTAATGCGGCCCGCGAACAGCTTCCTGGTTTTTGATTTTTTAAAGTTAGAAATCGGTTTAAAAGAATTTTGCAGTTCTTTTACGATTTGAACCAATGTTTAAACTTTTTACTTATTTTGATTGGACATAGAATTCATAACAACAGATAGGCCTAATGCAGATGACCTTCAGTGCGATGTAACGCCGAAGCAGAAGAATGCATAGCAAAGTTTGTATGCCGGTGTCGCAAAATATAGTATCCCCGGAATAATCGTATCTCCCCAGATGATGAGGAGAAGTTGAAAAATGTCACTTCCGCGTGTATTTATTTTTTGCAAGTTCACTTCCATTTGCAATGACACTAACAGATAGGCCCTATGTTTGTTCCTATAATTTTGGTGACCTTGGTTTAGAGGACTTATAGAACGTTTGGAACATTTAAGAACACTCAGAGTCTCTAGGCCTAACTAAATTCGAGTTGAATTACTCTGAACATTGCTTAGGATACTTTAAAAAATTAGTCATTTTAAATTTTGATCACAGCATAATTTCTTCAATTATAGCGCCCACGCATTTTTCGATAATTGGGATAGAATGGTTTCCAATTTTGTTTGTAGTACCATTAGGCCTATAGTTACACTTAAAATATAATATTATGTGAATTTTGCAGGGCTAGCCTATATCATCATTAGGCTACAGTATTGTATGCTGCCATGACACATAACTATTATTCCAGTTTCACGTGCACGATTAGCCTATATTTTTATGTTGCGGCCCGCGAGTCATTCGAAATTTCCAAATGCGGCCCACATGCTGACTTGAGTTTGAGACCTCTGCATTAGAGCGACACATATATATTTGTATAATTGTATATAATTATATATATAGATCTATATATATCGTATGTTACAGACGCAAATTTTCCAGTATCCGAAATGCGATAGCGATGGACATTTTACAAATTACACACGCACTGTCTCTTTCTGTCTCTGTCTCTTTCTGTCTCTGCCTCTCTTTCTGCCTCTGTCTCTTTCTGTCTCTGTCTCTTTAGAACACTGTCTCTTTCTGTCTCTGCCTCTCTTTCTGCCTCTGTCTCTTTAGAACACTGTCTCTTTCTGTCTCTGACTCTTTCTGTCTCTGTCTCTTTAGAACACTGTCTCTTTCTGTCTCTGCCTCTCTTTCTGCCTCTGTCTCTTTCTGTCTCTGTCTCTTTAGAGCTCTGTCTCTCTCTGTCTCTTTTTCTTTCTGTCTCTGTTTCTTTAGAACACTGTCTTTCTGTGTTTTTTTGCCATCTCATCATAAAGTCTCTGTGTAACGAGAAGTCATTACAATTGAAGTCTGAAACTCATACCGTCTTCTCTACAAAAGACAATGCTTTGACTCGTGCAGAATTAAACTCGCACAAAGTCAAGTGCACGAACAAGCAATGCAATGAGACGACATAGAAAAGAACATATAATCTGCGGTGTGTGGTCTAAAAGGATTGTGTCCTGCTGTAAAGTGATGAACTGAGAAGCGGTTGACGACTGCAGGCACCGTGAAGTCTCTTCTTCAGAAGGAGCGAGATAGGCGATGCGAGTCAACAGGGACTTCGTGAAGGACTATACAGGCATGAAGGAACGATATGGAAACGAGACCATTAAGCAGCTAATCGAGAGAAAAAAAGAAGCGATAGAAACGAAGAAAGGCGAGAAAAAAGAAAAAAGGCAAAAAACAATTTTCGGATAGAAACGCAGAAAGAACAGCAGAAAGTGAGAAATGGGAATATCGTGGAAGGGAAAACGAAAGAATAAAGCAAAGGCGAAGAGAAGTAAAAGCCTGGCATGTAGAGAAGTATGGTAATTAGGCGATTTGCGGAATGAGCGACGAGTAGCAACGAACTGGAGGAGATTAATAGAAGTATTTGGTGGTGAAAAGAAAATGGAGTAACTGTACAGTACCGCTTCTACAACTGCACAAATCCGTTTAGAACTGCACATTTTGTGTACAACTGCACGTTAAAAAAAGCCCTGCAGCGGGCGGGGGGCTAAAGAATGGCTCGAGTTAAAACAAATCAAAACGAAAAAGATTAGAGTGCAAAGTGTGGGGCGCAGTGGTGTGGTGGTGACGTCGTTTCCTTGAAGCCGAAAGGTTCGAGGTTCGAATCCACCTCACGTCGCCGCGTAGGGACCTTGAGCAAGCCTTCACTCGCAATAATTGCAGTTATTGCTTGGGCGCCTCGCCGTGAAACTCCGATGCAGTGTCCACTCTAGTCGGGAGCGCCTCTGAGTAACGAGATTGAAGGGGCGCTATAGAAATAGAGAAATGAATTCTAAAAATCAAACGGACAAAGAGGGACAATGAAGAATAGGAGTGGCAAAGAGAGAGAGAGACGGGAGAAGGTGGAGTAAAACGAGGTGGAGATAATAATATACATGTATGGTGGTAGCGGTAATGATGGGAAAACGAATTGGCTTCGAACATGCAAATGACAGCAGCAGCCTAATTGAAGAGCCAACGTCGGATAAACGTCCGGGTAATTAACTCGTAGGCAACTGTCGCTTCTGATACTGATGCTGCTGCTGATAAGGACGGGCTGCTGCTGCTGATGCTGCTGCTGCTGATGCTGCTGTTGCTGCTTCTGTTGCTGGCTGTTTCTCTATCGGCCCAACTGCGTCCCGTGTCGATGCACTTGGATGATGCACAACCACGTGACTCTGCGGTCATACTAAATAGCAACGTCGACCACAGCAGCAGCAACAGAATCAGCAGCAGCAACAGCAGCAACATCAGCAGCAGCAGCAGCAGCAGCTGACTAACCACCATCAGGGAGGCTGCATCTCCCCATTTCCGCATCGTTCATCCTCTTCCACCTCGGAGGCTGCTGGTGATGTTGCTGCTGCTGCTGCTGCGGCTGATAGAGTCGTAGGTCTGTTGCGTTGTCGCAGTAGACGGCGGTGGCACCAGCGGGGGGAGGGTCGGTGGTAGTAGCATCGTCGTCGGAGGCTGCCGGAGATTTTATTGAAATTCGGTCCTTTTTCGGACTCTGCGTGGAATTTATTTACACAGGGAGATAAAGTGGGTCATAGACGCAGACGCCGGATTAGGAACGATGGACGGAAGCAAGGGAGAGAGAGAGAGAGAGAGAAAGAGAGAAAGAGAAGGACGAGGAAGAGGAGGAGGAGGGAGGGAAGGAAGGAAGGAGGGAGGAGGAGCGGGCGAAGGAAACAAGAAACGTGAACAGGAAATGAGGTCACTGCAGACGGAAGAAGAGAAAATGGCGAAGAATGTGTAGAAATTAGAGGACACGATGCAAAGGAGATGGAGACGGAAGCAGTGCATGGAGAAGCGGAGTAAGAGAGTATAGTACAAGATGGAGACAAAGAGAAGGACGAATGCAGCGAAAAATAATATACGGAGCATCGAATCGAATTAAGTGGCATAGCAAAAACTGCATCATGTGACGGAACCAAGAATCACAAGAAGAAAGAGGAAAAGGAGGAAGAGAAGAAGGTAGAAGAAGAGAAGGAGGAGAAAGAGAGGATCTGGCTGCATCGAAGATCAATCCCTGGGCTGCATCTTATAACTGCAGCTCTGTTGCTATATTGCTTGTATGTATGTATGTATGTATCCATGACTCTGCATGGCAATCCGCTTATGCTACTCAACTGCCGTTAGATATGACGAAATGCTGATCAAACACTCACATCTGTCTCTCTTTATACCTGTCTCTGCCACACTGCCTCTGTTTGTCTGTCTGTATGTATGTATGTCTGTCTGTATGTATGTATGCATGTATGTATGTATGTATGTATGTATGTATGTATGTATGTATGTATGTATGTATGTATGCATGTATGTATGTAGGTATGTATGTATGTATGTATGTATGTATGTATGTATGTATGTATGTATGTATGTATGTATGTATGTATGTATGTATGTATGCATGCAGCATGCATGCATGTCTCTCTCTCTCTCTCACTCTCTCTCTCTCTCTCTCTTTCTCTCTCTCTCTCTCTCTCTCTCTCTCTCTCTCTCTCTCTCTCTCTCTCTCTCTCTCTCTCTTTCTCTCTCACTCTCTCTATCCAGCAGAAATGCATATAAGCGCATTTCTGCTTCGCAATCTCATAATCTCGTATTATACAAGATCATTTAAATAAATCAATGCAGCATTCAATAATATTATATAATCTGTTTCTGAGCTGTTGTTGTTGCGACGCAATGTTGAATTCGCTATCAATGCTGTCTGTAAGACCATCAGTTGTATGGTGTCTATGCCTCGAATCCAGTAGCGATAAAAAATTATCCTTTCCTGTTTTCACTCTGCTCCGTTGAAGTCTGATTTTCCATGCTGTAGACATGCAGAGCCTACAATCTATAGAGTCTATGGATCTGTTCGTTCTGGTGAGGAATTCACTGGAGGCGAATTTCTTAGTTGGAATTCTTGTCACGTGTTACGTAACATCAATTCAATTCAATTCAATTTTGTTTATTCAAAGAGATCAAAGAAAGACAATTAACAATTCAACAAACTGACAAAATAAGCATGCACAATCACTTAAAATTGCTTAAATTTGCGCTGCAAATTGATTGGTCAGCAGCTACTGATAAGTCGTTGAAGTATATAGATCTAGGTTGAACTACGCCACTGCATGGTTGCACTCTGCCAGTGCCAGCCCCAAGCCTAGAAAAAGGAGGAGGGCGACAATAATAATCTTTTATATGGCAGTGTCGTTAAACAGTATACAAGCCTAGATCTGGTTGAAAGGTCGGCGGAGGATTCTGATCGTCACCCTGAACGGCTTTTGATTCATCATGCTGACCAGTTGTTTCGATTCTTTCCCAGCTCTTCTTTTTAAAACTTTTTTAGTCGTGATAGTCGTTTAGACTTATTTTGGTTTTGCAGGATTCTTCCTGACCTTGCAGGAAATTGCTTAGATTGCGAAGATATGAAGACAGTTGTGTTAATCCTTTCTCACAGCTGCTTGCTTAAGTTGCGAAGATATGAAGACAGTTGTGCTAATCCTTTCTCACAGCTGCTTGCTTAAATTGCGAAGATATGAAGACAGTTGTGCTAATCCTTTCTCACAGCTGCTTGCTTAAGTTGCGAAGATATGAAGACAGTTGTGCTAATCCTTTCTCACAGCTGCTTGCTTAAGTTGCGAAGATATGAAGACAGTTGTGTTAATCCTTTCTCACAGCTGCTTGCTTAAGTTGCGAAGATATGAAGACAGTTGTGTGAATCCTTTCTCACAGCTGCTTGCTTAAGTTGCGAAGATATGAAGACAGTTGTGTGAATCCTTTCTCACAGCTGCTTGCTTAAGTTGCGAAGATATGAAGACAGTTGTGTGAATCCTTTCTCACAGCTGCTTGCTTAAGTTGCGAAGATATGAAGACAGTTGTGTGAATCCTTTCTCACAGCTGCTTGCTTAAGTTGCGAAGATATGAAGACAGTTGTGCTAATCCTTTCTCACAGCTGCTTGCTTAAGTTGCGAAGATATGAAGACAGTTGTGCTAATCCTTTCTCACAGCTGCTTGCTTAAGTTGCGAAGATATGAAGACAGTTGTGTGAATCCTTTCTCACAGCTGCTTGCTTAAGTTGCGAAGATATGAAGACAGTTGTGTGAATCCTTTCTCACAGCTGCTTGCTTAAGTTGCGAAGATATGAAGACAGTTGTGTGAATCCTTTCTCACAGCTGCTTGCTTAAGTTGCGAAGATATGAAGACAGTTGTGTGAATCCTTTCTCACAGCTGCTTGCTTAAGTTGCGAAGATATGAAGACAGTTGTGTGAATCCTTTCTCACAGCTGCTTGCTTAAGTTGCGAAGATATGAAGACAGTTGTGTTAATCCTTTGATTCCTTTCTCACAGCTGCAGCTGATTTGCTTTGAAGATTTCCTTTTCGTTTCTCTCTTCAATGGCAGATTATCATCGATTGGTGTTGAAATCCGACGACGAATATCCGCGACACAGATAGATGTCTGATCAGCCGCAGTAACTCATCCCACCATCCATCCGGTCCAGATCGGTAGACAATTGACATCTTACATTGTATATATAATTATATATATATATATATATGAGAACACCTGTTCTCACATCCCAATATATATATTGGGATGTGAGAACAGGTGTTCTCTTGTTGGATCGATGTCGTCGTGTTTGCTTCCGAGATAAGACGGCACAACACGTCTACTATCCGTCTATAGGTAATTTATATGAAGGTGAGAGACCGGGAATAAACCCATATGCCAGTGGTTCTAAACCTTTTTTGGCTTTAGGGCCACTTCTCCTGATTTGGAGGACACGAGGGCCACTTTTTCTTAGTTGAATAACATTAGGGGCCACAAGGCTAAATTTAATTAACTATGTTTGATGTTATTTATAGACGTCATAATTTGTAATTGAAAATAGGCATAATTATGCGTTCTGTCCTGTCCAAATTGTCAATTTTTTCATATATTTTTGTCTATTCTTTGAGAGATGAGGGCCATTTTTTAGGCCTGGCGGGCCACTTTTGGCCCGTCCACGGGTTGGGAACCGCTGCCATATATGTACATACACCGTAGTTCTGTAAAAAGTAAGCCAAACTATTTTTCATATTATCTCGAATGCCTGATAATTAATCCTAATGAAATTTTCACGATATTTAGAGAATTGAACCAAGAATATGATTCCAACATATCATGTTATAAATTTAAACGGATATAGAGATATGAATCTTTCAACTTCATATGCTTAAATTTAAGTTTTCAGAAAGTCTGTTGTGGTGTTCGTTGCTGTTTCGACTTTTGGTCGTTCCCATTATTTTGGTCTTCAGTGATCCTGGAGTAAAAATTAATGGAGCCTTTTATCGCAACGTTCTGCTGTTACATCTTCTACCTGTGATCAGAAATCTATAGCTCCAGAAGGTTGTTTTCTTTTTCAACAGATCAGTGTCAGCCCACAAAGCCAGGTAACCATCGAAATGCCATAACAAGAGAGACACCATATATATAATTATATATAGTTCATTTCTCCCACATTATGGCCTCCGAATAGTCCAGATTAAAACCCTGTCGTCTACAACATCTTCTTTATTTAAATATAATCAACCAATACTACTTGAAGTTTTTTCACTAAAACATTAAAGACTATTTTCATGTTTGAAGCACTTTGTTGCAAAATCCAAAAGAGAATTGCTCGTAAACGTAAAATTTCGGCAGATGAATTAAAGATAATTCACATCTACACATGATGGCCAGATTTCAGCAAAATATTTCAAACAGAATAAAAGTTATGGCACTTTTAAGGAGGCCACCCACCTTTTTTGACGATTCAAAGACGTAACGCAGCAAAAAGTAGCAAAACACGATTTTTTTATTAAGTCTCATCTAAAAGAATTGTTATCAAATAGTCTTTGATAATGCCAGATGATCATTATTATAACTATTTAAAAAAGGAACAGGGTACCAGCGTACCTGCGCGTCACTGAGAAGTCCCTTAGCAAGATGACAATCAAATTGGTAAATAAGAAATCTGTCAAATTAATCAACAGGTCCATCAAGAACTTTGCAAAGAGACTCAACAGAAGTTTTGGCACTGGTGGTGGGCACATTGAACACAAGTTGTGAACCACTATCAAGTTCAGTTCCAAACAGTTATTTGAGATATGACTTGATAAAATCACGTTTTTGTTACTTTTTGTTGCGTTACGTTTTTAATCGTCAAACACGGTGGGTGGCTTCACTAAAAGTGGTATAACTTTTGTTATGTTTGAAATATTTTGATGAAATTTGGCCATAATGTGTAAATATGTATTGTCTTTAAGCCTGCAAAATTTCATTTCGAAATTCTTACTTCCGGCCAAGATATTGGCAAAAAACCTAATTTTTCCGTTTCGTTTTTGAATCGTCAAAAAACGGTGGGTGGCCTCACTAAAAGTAATATAACTTTTGCTCTGTTTGAAATATTTTGTTGAAATGTGATCATTGTACGTAGATATGAATTGCCTTTAAGACTGTAAAGTTTCATTTAAAAATTCGTATGTTTGGCCAAGATATGGGCTAAAAACCGTAGGGGATTACTTTTTGGCGCACCATGTATATATGTGACGACTTATTTAACAGAGCCATATAAAACATGTATTGTAGGTCCTATTGACAATAATTATGTACAGAAGCACGCATGCACTTGTGAAGCATAATTATAATTATAGTAATAATGAATCTGGCAATTGCCTAATGGACAAAGACAGATATATTATAATAAACACACAAGAAGTTGAATTTAAAATTTCTATATTTGCATCTATGTTAAATTAGGCACAAAAGTTAGAAGAAGACCTATACAGCCTACTTCAAAAGTTTCCAGCCGTCAACTAGAAAGTTGGTGCTCTATAGGTCTTGATTGGAAGCCTCGATTCTCATTATAATTATGTGCTGTCGATAGAATTCGACGAGTCGAGAAAGACTTGTGTGCGCCCTTTGCCTTCATTTGCAAGCAATTCCTATTTAGATTGTTTTGCTGCTTGCATCATCGCATCTTAGATGATCGTCTTCTCCGTTTAATCAACTAAGTAGATGCTCAATTTATGTCCAACAATAGCAACAACAACACAATTATAGGCATATACTTATTCGTGCCTCTTCGAGAACATTATATACTTGAGAGCGCACCGCATGCAGACAGGTGAAAGCTACAAGAACCGGAATATATATGTATATATATATATATGTATACATATCTAAATAAATAAAGAGAAGATTCTGTAACGTGTGTCTGTCTGTCTGTCTGTCTGTTTGTCCGGGATGCATTTCCACAGTTTTTGAGCTTTTCACTCCAAACCTTCACTACTGTGTAGGTCTCGGCAGGAGACACAAAGTCGATGGGTTGGCGATTCTCTGCCACCATGGGGGTCAGGATGGGGGGCGAAACCCCCAAATTTTTTCCCCAAAAAACGCAGCCATTTATATGATTTTTTTTACCCAGATAGAGGGCCATCAGAACCACCCGGATCACTGGTTGGCGAATCTCTACCACCAAGAGGGCCAGGGTTGGGGCCGAAAACACTGAGACGGCAGTTTCTTAAACACCTTTTTAAACGCTTGCATGGTCATTATATAAAAGGCCAGCGCAAATGATGTATTTTTCACGAAGATCCTCACGGGTGGCGTACTGGTGCAGGTCGGTGTGGTGGGATGAGGTGGGGGAGAGGGTGGGGGTGGGGGTGGGGGGGAGGGTTGGGTGGAGGGAAGGAGAGGGGAGGGGATGAGGTGAGGGGAAATTTTCCCCGAAACCCAAATTTCACGGGTGGCGTACCTGAGGAGGTCGGAGTGCAGCGGGGCGTTGTGGGGTGGAGGATGGTGGGGTGGGGAGGCGAAGGTAGGGGTGGATCGGTGGGGTGGGTGGGTGGAGGAGAGGGTGGGGTAGGTGGGGGAGGGTTGTGTTGGGGTGAGAGGGGTGGGGGTCAGGGGGAATTTCTCCCGAAAACCCTAATTTCACGGGTGGCGTGCCTGTGGAGGTCGGAGTGCGGTGGGGCGTTGTGGGGTGGAGGATGGTGGGGTGGGGAGGCGAAGGTAGGGGTGGGTCGGTTTGGTGGGGTGGGGAGGGTTGGGTGCGGGTGAGAGGGATGGGGTCAGGGGGGAATTTTTCCCGAAAACCGTAATTTCACGGGTGGCGTACCGGTGGAGGTCGGAGTGCTGTGGGGTGTTGTGGGGTGGGGGTTGAAGGGGTGGGGCGTGGTGTGGTGGGGCTGAGGCCGGATCGAATCCTAAATTTCCCGGGCAACGCCGGGTACCCCAGCTAGTATGTATATATGTATATATATGTATATATGTATATATGTGTATATATGTATATACATAAAGACCAGACGAATCCTATATATAAACAGGAAAGAACATTGTGGACGCGGTATACATCGGTTTTTCAGAATTAAGGGCGCTACTTACATGTACATGTGCAATTGCATGACATTGCAATTATATGCACTTGGATAACCTTTCCAGATAAATTGCTGTAGCATAATCTGTTGTTGCAGCTTCTGTGGCTGTTATAAAAGTGCAAAAGGCATGAAATCCAGTCAATTCCAAACATGCTGCCTGGATCTCAGTAGCATTCGCTAGATCTGGAAGTTTTTCCATGTTGGCCATTTTTTGCGATCTTCATCAACATTAATGATAGGGTCCACTGCTATAGCTCCTCCGTATTTTACTGTTTATGCTTCTGAAACGCCTGAAATTTAGAGGAGGATAGCATGATTGTCTCTGGGTCCAGCGGTGCCCCCAGGCTTTTTTCTTGTAGGCACAGCCAAGGGCGGAAAAATTTTCGATGGGGGCCAACAGGGACAGATTTTCGCCAGGGTCGCAGAAAAAACTGATGACTTTTTTTAGTCATCAGCCTCGAAATTCCCAAAAACATACCTTTTCCATCCGCCGAAAAAACTGATGACTTTTTTTTCTTCATCAGCCATTATTTTTTTAGCCTTTCAGCGCTGTACGCACTTGCGTAAGTGCGTACGCCTGCGGGCGCAGCTGTCTGGGTCAAGTACCTCAAAAGCCAGATGAAATCTTTGAGTGGCCAGTCTCTCGTATACAGTCTGCAGTAGGCCTATTACATGAGCTTCTGCCATTTTCAAAGCCTCTGCTTCACAGGTGGTTGAAGACCATTGTGTTCAACTGTGGTCCTGATTAATCTGGTCGGCAAGGCCGTAGCTAGGGGGATGTTTGAACACCCCCGATATGGAAAATGGGAGAAATAATAGATTGCATGATGTAAAAACCATGAAATAAAACCATGAAAACACCCCCCGAAATGGAAAAATGTAAAAAAATAATCAATTAATTATTGGTGACATCTTGTGAAGATTTTGGCCGGATGACTATATAAAAAAAGGACATCAGTTTTTCTGGAAGGGATATTTATCAGCTTTTTTGAAGATTTCGGCCGGATGACAAAAAAGTCATCAGTTTTTTTAAAGGGAAATTGGTGAAACACCCCCCGAAATAAAATCCTGGCTATAGCCTTGCTGGTCGAGATGGGTTTCTTGAATATGTGATATATGAATGATCCCTTGCGATCACAGCTACAAAATTCTTATTTTTACACGCCTATTTTCACTTATACTTAACCCACTCAATATCTCATTTTCTGGTAATGCCATTTACGCTGGCATTGTCAATCTCTTTTTCTATCGTCTAGAGTTCTAGAACTTTCACCTGCTTGTTTTATTTGATGCTAGCTCACATAATTATTTGCCATTCTACTTGAATAGTAGCCTACTTGCTTGCTTGCACGATGACTTGCACGCTTGCTGCGTTAATCCAGTCTGTTGTAAGAAGACTGGCTGAAAAGTGCTGGTCGTACCACATATGACGTAATTGGATTCTGCTGATGCAGCATCAGTGATGCAGCATCAGTCGTTCGCATCGCTATGCAGAGCGCCATTTTCAGCCTCTTCGAGTGCATCCTGTGCGCTATAATTACGTGCTATACGCGTGCGCGTTGCTTTAGTCATCGGACGATGACACTCTACCCTACTTCCATTGTCCAGCGTCGAATGTCAATGCTTTATTCGGCAGTATAGGTCATCCAGTGCATGTATTATGACCGCATTTCCGATCGTGAATGCCGTAAAAATCCTTTCGTCGCGCATTGCATTCGATGCCAGATTCATTCGAATTGGTCGTCGTCGCCAGGAATTTCTGATGATCAGTTGCAGTAGTCTACCGCTGCAGGAAGTCTGCTTTGTGGGCCTTTTAGGCCAGTCAAATTACAGTTTCACCTGGGCAAAATTGGCACCCAAGCTTTTTCAACGGTTTCCTGCTCAGAATTTGTTCCTGAATAACATATTATCCAAAATCCGACAAAATCCGACCATGGGGTCACCCCCAAAAATGGGGTTCAAAATATAACGGTTTCTCGTGTTTTTTAACATTGAATATTGGGCTGCCATTGGGGCTATGGGTCAAATATGCGAAGGCCCTATAGCCAAATCTCTTTCTTATGACAGATTCGTAGAATGTACCAAATGTCATGCTTGTATCACAAAGTGAAATTGTTTTAACCAGGATTCTGTACTCGCAGCCCAATATTCAATGTTAAAAAACACGAGAAACCACTATATTTTGAACTCCATTTTGGGGGTGACCCCATGGTCGGATTTTGTCGGATTTTGGATAATAGGCCTATGTTATTCAGGAACACATTCTGAGCAGGAAACCGTTGAAAAAGCTTGGGTGCCAATTTTGCCCAGGTTGACGGTATTTTTGATCTAGATTGCCTGGACTATTTCTTTTTTGGCCGTGTTTAAAATGAGGGTCGTAGCCTAGTAGGTGACCAGGACGAAGTGATGGGTGTCCACTGATGGGTGTCCACTGATGGGTGTCCACTGATGGGTGTCCGCTGTCCAGTTTCCAGTGTGCACGGGTTGAGTCATGGCATCATGTGCACGATCATGACAGTTGCAACTGAAGTCAGAACGAAGAGAAATAAATAACTGCAAATATTTCAATTTATTATTGGTCTCTTAAATGGCGTCTTAAGTTTGCAGGCGTTAACTAGTAATCACCACATCGAAATTAAAGTTGTCCAGGATATTATCTCGGGATTTGCAGCAAGCTGTGAGGTAAAACCAATGGCTTGAAGTTTTTAGGAGGAAGGTTGTTCCAGAACAGCGTTTCTCACAGTGCGTTCGACGTAACCTAGGTTCCGTAAGGGAAAGACAACACGGTTTCTGAGGAAATAAGATTTTTGTTTTCATTGTTTTTTCATTGATTTTTGTTTTCATTGTTGAATGTAGCCTACATGTACATGTAGGCTATTGCAAGGCCAATAATAATTTTGGACCTAACTCATACTCCGAGGTGAAAGATTTTGTTGATTCCAATATGTAATTTAATTGCTATGGATAAAACTGTAGATAGGCTATGACTTGTAGGCTAGATATGTATTGCAGGCTGTCTGGTAGTTGGTATAGTTAAGATTTATGTATTCTGTAATCTGAGTTCCTGTAAATTGTTTCAACTGCATAATTGTAGGCCTACACTGTAACCGGTTGCGTTCTGTCAACCGGATTGTTGATTGAACGAAAATTATTATTATTACTTTGAACCATGTTTTGGAACATGTTGCTAGGATTTGTTCTGTTTACTTCGGAGTCCCATCTAGACATCAATAACTTTCATATCGTAAGTCACTTAAGTGCTCCGGCCGTAATCAAAAGCAATACTAACAATGATGCTCTATGCGACATAATATAAGCCTCTCTATATTTCTAGATTATAGAAAAGGCATTGGTCTACAAGAACTGTGTGAATGTAAGAGCAACAGTATTTTTCCAAGTCGTTGTTGAAACACATAGGTTATACTGGCTTAAGGCATTGTGAGGATACTCTTGTCGCACCAGATGATGCAGTAGATGTACATATGTAGGACCTGCAGTGGATGTACCAATATATTGCAGTAGTCACACTTGAAGCCCATAAGACAGTATTCCAGTACAGTCTCGTGCAATAGTTAAGTGCCATTATAGCAGTGGTTCCCAACGTTTTTTTACACTAGGGCCACTTTTTCTAAGTTGGAGGACACCAGGGACACTTTTTCTTAGTTGAAGGATATTAGGGGGCCACAAGGCTAAAATTTAATTAACTAGAAGCATATAAAATTGTTATAATTGAATAAAAATTTAATAGAGTGTTTGATGTTATTTATAGACGTCAAAATAAAATAATTTGTAATATAAAATAACCATGTGTTCTATCCTGTCCAAATTGTCAATTTTTTCATATATTTTTGTTAATTCTTTGAGAGACGAGGGCCATTTTTTAAGGCCTGGCGAGCCACTTTTGGCCCGCGGGCCACGGGTTGGGAACCACTGCATTATTGTCTCCAATGATGGAACATGTCATGGCGCTGACTCAAACGGATAGCGTTGGCGAAGGGTCTCGTCAGGTCAATTGAAAACTGAACTTAATTGACAGAGGTCAAAATTACGGTTTCTGTTATGAAAAAGTAGATTCATAATATTATGTTCGTCATCCTTGCAGTGTCTGTCCATTCGGTTGGCTGTCTTCTGTGAGAGCCGTTGCCATTTCTGTAGCGCTGTTTTGTTTCAAATGCTCTGACCAACTCAATTATATATTTATAATAATAATAATAATATTCTCTTTATTCAACAATCCGGTTGACAGAACGCAACCGGTTACAGTGTGCAATTATGCAGTTTAAACAATTCACAAGAACGCAGATCACAGAATACACAAGTCTTAACTATAGGTCTACTAACTGAGCAGGTAGCCTGCGCAATACCTGGTGCTAACAGCAGCCTACAAAGCAAATCCGCACAACGGTGGCTTGAACTGGCTACTTCTCGCACTCTACGCCTGCGTGCTATCCATTACTCTACCGGCCCCCACCCCCACAACTGCCTACTTAGTGTATTCAACATCTTTCAGGCTTTTTCAGGTATCAGTTGTAAAGTTCAGACTTGCATGCATATCGCGGCTACTGGCAAACACGTATGCATTGCAAGCGGGCCATCCACGAAGCCGTTAGCTCTAGTGTTCTTAGAAGGGAGATACATGTCTGTATTCTGTCATACTCACTGATGAACATCGGTGTTATAGTACACCTCATTAATTTACCGCAGACGATTATTGGGCTAAGCAGACAGTGATGTATCATCGACTCTAATAATTACTCTGCAAACTATGAAGACTTATTTTATGATTATGGCTCATGTACAATGTGGGCTATTCATGTAGGTCAATATAGGCCTATGTAGGCCTAATAGCGTGTTTATAGACAGATTTATATCAAATGTGGTGGATAGATCTATGTCATGGAGTTTCTCGACAGAATGACCCATATATGGGTTATATAGGCCTATTAACCAATATTAATTTGATTCAAGTATACGCTACTACGCCAATTGCAAATAAAAGTTCAATACAAAAGTGTTCTGTTCATGTCAGTTTACTTCCAATAATTAATTCTATATTCACCGTCCAGTGAAAGTATGTTCCAGGTTTGTGACAGTTAATTAGTCAAATCAACGCCAGAGCGTTAAGATAGCTTGTCAAAGGGCATTCGTTGTTGTAGGCTACTATTTGGGTACTCGGTATACGATAATTTTTTAATCAATTAATGCAAGCCTAGTTCAAAATAATTTTGAACCGTTTTATTATAATACATTATAGCGACGTGTTATACGGCGCTTGAGTGGCGTAGCTATCATGTGAGCACTGAGCAGTGTCTGCAAAGCACACATGACCACGACCTCCAGGGGTTCACAGATATTGTTAAACTTTTAATCTATCCTAATTAGTAATTATTCGCATCACTTTGTGACAGATGCAGTTTTTGTGAACATACTTGCATTACTTCGTTGTAGACCTACCGGCCTTACATGGTCAAACAGGCAGGCCCGGCCTTAGGGCAAGGCGAGCGAGGCGACCGCCTTGGGCCCCGCGCCTTCAGGGCCCCGCGCAGCTGGCTGTATTTTTTTTACTGTGTTGAGATTCACAATGGTTACGTCGCATATCGACTACTATTGCAGTCAATTTGCCGCGTGAATGTGATAGCCTGATAGGTGATTTTGGAAACAACGAGAATAGGTTTACAAATGTAGTGCTAAACCAAGTCACAGCTATTGTTGTAGGCCTACGTGTTGAATTAATTTTCTCCAGAAAACATTAAATATCATTGTTGAAATAAAATGAGTCATGATGCGGTGGGCCTAGTTGGTTTCTGATTAAATTATTCTCCAGCTTGTCACTTCAATATGCTTGACATTCGTGGTTTGACGTGATCAGCTATATATGTCTTCTTTGGTGATAAGTCTTAACTGAGAAATCTTAAAGGCATTTTAATTTAAAAGATTCCGCAAGTCCGCATACTTGCCTATAGTGTCTCAGAGCGATATTCAAATGGTTTACCAATTTGACTGTAACAATTTGTCTTCGATTTCAATGTATTCTACTATATAGGCCTAATTAATTTTTAAGGGATAAGCCTATGTAACCAAAAAGATTTCGCGATTTTGGCAGAAATATAAAGTGGGAGTCAAAATATGAACACATGGCTAAGACTTAGCCTATCAAAACTTCCATGCGATCAATAATAGACCTAGGTTTACTTTGAGAAGGGTTCACAAAATTAACTAATTTGTCAGTTGAAAAAGATGCTGCATTGTCCAATCATTTCAAATTTCGCTTAGCCTATATCAGAGTAGGAAAGATTTGCAAAATGTTTTGTAAGATAGCACTCACGTCTTTGTCCATAGACCATAGCCTACTATATATTGAGGCTAACATCTAAAAGCTTCAGTTAGAAGGATTCTGAAATATTTCAGTTATTTTCATCCTATTTTTGATGCTATATATTCAAATAGTTAAATTAAATATAGACCTAAATATTGCTTTGATAGTAAACTGCTAGTGTTAGTAGCCAGATTTGCAGATGCGGTTTATTGACTTCAATTTTGCACATGGACGCATGCAGACATTTTTTGTTGGAGGCGCCAAGCACAATGAACGCGGCAAACTTTTTGCAAGAGTTTGAAGAATACAAAGCAGGACATTAAGAACATTAATTTTTTCACAGCCGTGTCTATATGTAAATTTCTCCGTTTAACTGTGGGAATTATTAGTGCTTAAGGCGCAAATAAATTTTTCAAAAGTAAAACTTTCTTGTTAAAATAGGTGTAAATCTTCCAAAGGGCATCCTTGTTTTTACATATTTTAAATAGGCCTAAATAATTATAGTGCCGATGCATGTATTGACAGGAAATCAACTTCATAAATTTTTGCCTAAAGATACGCTGCTGCCTTGGGCCTCGCAAACCTTAGGGCCGGGCCTGCAAACAGGGGCCCATGCGGGACCACTGCACAGTGCACAAGGGTCCACGAAAAGCTATAACTGCGCCACTGCGGTGCATTCGTGCGCTATAGCACCTTCAGAGAGCACAGTTCTACGTTAGAACAACTCTGTAGATTTTCGTCCAGCCGACATTTCTCTCTTTTCAGTGACTCTGAGAGCTTCGGACTTTGCATAAGTTAATGTTTTATCCACAAGAACCAGTACTAAGGGTAGATTGCCCTATAAACACCATCAGACCAGCAGGAAAAAATAGGTTCTGAAACTGAATTCACGAAAAATGATAATCAGCCACGCTGCGACTCGGACATAATAATTTAGAGGCCACGTGTCGTTTTCATCCCGAATGCGCATTCTTTGTCTCCCCATGTTACTCAGAATTATTGGAAGGGGGATTGGTCGTAGTCCCCACAAATGGGACCGGGACCCTGTCCCAGTACTACGGGCCAGGGACCTGTCGGGAACCCATTATTTGTACGACCGGGTATAGGGACGTTAGCTTAATCGGAAATGACATTATTCTGTATACATAGGCGTACATGTGTCGCTAATAACTAAGGAGAATGGCACCCGCCTTACATACAAAACTATACAGTATACATAGGTCAATACGTCGGCAAGTGTCGCCTCTATAGCGCCATGATGGTCAGTTATGCAGATACCAAAGTCTCATCACCATCTGAGTAAGATTAGTGGTTGGAGTTGTGCTGCGTAGGCATAGGCTAATTACACTGTTGATGTAGAGCTCTGATTTTGGACAGTGCTTGTCATTCTAGAACCAACAAACGGAATAAAAAGGCGATTTATATTAGGCCTATGAGGATTCGTAATAGATTATACGATTATACTACACAGTGGTTAAAGTGGTTTGAGTGAGCAGTGGAAACGCTGATGAAGAGTTTTATTGGAAACCTGTGTTTCCAGGGTTCCACAATGATGAACAGTGGAAACGTAGAATTTCGAGAGCAGTGAGAACGCCATTCCCACGCATTCCAACCCATTTTAAACCCTGATACTACATCGACACCGCAAAGATTCGATGACGAGATCAAGAATCTTCAGGTCAGCGTTGCACTTGAATCTCTTATCTTCATCATCTCCGTATCATCATCATTTTCTTCTCAATCTCTTTCTTTTCTTCTTCTTCTTTTCCTACGCCATCAGCATCTTCTTCTTCGTTAGCATCTTCCTTTTCATCATCATCGTCGTCATCATCGCATTGTCATGCAGTAGCCTACTCTATTCAGTCTATTGTATTCAAACAGTTATTGAGCTAAAACATTGACGTTTGTGCTATATAATATGTACAGACAACTTGACAGTCGATAATTATAAGCTCTATCAGATCTATCCTACTTACACGAATGTATATTATGTATCCGGGTCATAGGATACAATGTGCAAATATTCTAGGCTGATGAGAAATATCAGACAGCTGGCTTATGGCCTACACTAGCAGACTAAGCAGAAACAAACAGACACACAAAATATGCAGATTTGTGCACAAGCATTCTTAATCTCTTTTTTGTTCTGACAACCTAGCAACCGATCGCAATGATTTGCTCTAAGGAATCACTTAATCAATGAGGTTGACGCTCAAGCGCTGACAAGCAGACTCAGCGCAATGAGTCAGCAATCAACATAATATACAGACGAGCCAAGCAAAGCGATAAAGCTACGCAGGGAAACTAGACCACGTATACAGACTGTGTATCATGATCAGATCTATTCTACATTTCTAAACATTGGTCGCTTCAAGTCATCTGACAATTATTCACTCATGCAAATCATAGGCGTAAAGGCCTGGGACCTATAAAGAATCGAGGTCACACTGTCCTAGATAACCGACCAATAGACGCAGGACCTGGCGTCATTACTAGGCCTTTCGATCGAAGCCATTTGTGATGAAAGTCGTCTGCGGCTGCTATTCACATCTCGTCGTTGACTAATAATCGATTTCGATCTATAGATAGCAAAGTCGAAAATAAACTCAATTGCATGACTCAACTGCATAATAATATTATGAGCACGTGAAAAGCCATGCGCTCGTGCGTTAGATAGAAAGGTAGACGTAGACCTTTTATAGACGGAAGTGGATCGAAAGAAACGGAAAGGAATGCTGCTGACCGCTGGTTCAATAATACACTTGGAGCAGAACGAACACGCATAGCTCTACATCCATCCAACTCAACGAGGTAGGCCTATTTCATGCACTCACTCCCTGATCCTAATAATTTCTGAACTTTTGGTGAACCCTAAGAGCATTGAGCAAGCAACGCTGGTCATATGAGCAGAAAATAGGATAGGTAGTTAACATTTTAAAACTTTAGGAAATAACTTGCCAGACAGTGATATCAAGGAAAATGAATTGCACAATGTGCCTCATTCTAAGCTTGGTTTCCATGTAGTTATAACCTGAATCAAAATTATTTTATCCTATTATAATTACTTTGCCAGGAATTTAACTCATTGCCATTTAAAATTGATTCTAAGTAGTTTTTACTTGATTTCATGATACGAAATATCTTTGCTTTGTGTATTTTATTGCATTAGAAGAGTAGACACACAATTTGGCTTAATAATATTTTCGTTTTTTAATTCATTCTGATAGAAGTCTAAGCCTACTAATTATTGTAGAACTGTTCTGCTATTTGTAATCTTGATTAAAAGAAACTCTAGCGGCACTCTGCATGCGATCTTTTCCGCACGTGATTGACCGTTCGAGGCGATGAGTAGGCTAATGGCGGCTATAAACAGCTGTGACTTCATCATTTTGTTTCAAAGACAAAACACTTACGAGCAGCGTCTGTTTACTATAGAGCCGAGGCTGCAAATAAACATAATTTAGCGTTCCATGTTGATATTCCCAGAGGCCTACTACCATGGACGGAGACCTAGGGGGACACCTCCATTGGGGGGGACCGTCCCGGTCCCCCCCCAATGGAGGTGTTGGGGGGGACGGCACATGCATTTGTTTCCCCCCAATCGCTGAGCGTCACGACTAAAAAAAAGGTCATCAACTTTTTTGGCGGCGAAAATAGAAAATTTCGTCGAGATTTCGCCGGATGACTAAAAAAATGCCGTCAGAAATTTTGGCCGGCAAAAGATGGAAATTTTTCGGCGACACTCAGCCATTCGTCCGTCAAAAAATACCGCGTCTTTCCGTCCCCCCAAGTCTCCACCCATGTCTCCGCCCATGCCTACGACTGCCATGCACGATTATTGCAACATTATATATAGATATATATATAATATATATATATAGAATTGATATCTGAACAACCTTTCTGATATGACGTAGCGCTCGTGATTAGACTTGTGCCCTAGAGATAGCGCTTTAGAAAAATTGACTTTACGATTGCAATTACGTCTTTTCAGCTACCGGTATGTCTACTGTTTCCTTGAGTTGCAGTGGATCTGGCTATAAAACGCAATGTCCATAGTATCTAGTAACAGTAAAATGCTGGCATGCATAGCATATGTAGGCCAACTTTCACTATTAATTTTTTTATTACCGCAGGCCTAAATTGGGTCATTAGATGACTACAGAACCGCACCGAAATATACATGTGACTTTAGGTGGCATTCCTCTTAGTGAGCTTCACATCAGTTATGTTAGAATATACGAGGACTGGCCACGGGTCCAAGCGAACTTCGGCTGCATTCTTAAGATGCCTTGGGCTAGTGCACCATGGCGTCTGATCTCAACCTTTGACTCCCACTGAAGACGGACCGCAGGTTAAGTATCGGCTTTACATACTATGATGAATATTCAAAGTCGTTATGTCTGACTGGCTTTTGCCATAGCAGGTATCGTGGTGTCATTCTTTAATGTGACGTCATAGTTATGTTGGCTCCATCGCTAATGCATTGCTGTAGTGTTAGTTTATAAGCCATAGCATAAATTATTATAAGCAAGGTGCACTTGATGAAAATAGAGCTGTATATATTAAGTATCGGCCTAGTGTTAGGTTATAAGCCATGGCATATTATAAGCAAGGTGCACTTGATGAAAATAGAGCTGTATATATTATGCCAAACAAATTTTTCGAGGGCAACGACCTCTGTTGTCATATTAAGCCCTCGTCAAATCTGGATCCATGCACTCATCCAAGGTGCAGCACTTCCTGTGGGTGTACAAAATCCGAGCATCTCCTGCGTTTCTAAAGTGACGCTATATAGATTTGCCACATTAACGACAGCAACATTACCGCCAGAGTGAACAAACTCCGCCACTGGTTGCACTCTGCCAGTGCCAGTGCCAAGCCTGGATAAAGGAGGAGGGCGTCGCTAATGATCTTTATTATCACACAGTGACGTTAAACGGCAACTACCTAGGCCTACCTATACGTACCTGAGTGAACACCTGGAGATTTAATCACTCTGCCCGGTTCACCTGAATGACAATGGTGAATTATTATAACCAATTGTAACATTTCTATGCAATGTGTTTATGGCGCACGAGCACCGAGAAACTGCTATTTGCGAGTCATGGAGTTCACTGGTTGTTGTGATTAAAATGGACAAACGCGTATGCCTAGGCCCATTTGTAGTTACTGTACCCAGTGGCGGCGCCAGGATTTCAGTTCTTGGGGGCTGAATTCCCGCGGAGGAAATTTTCCATTTTCAGCCGCCAAAATTTCTGACGACTTTTTTCCATTTTCACCGGTCAAAATTTCTGACGACCTTTTTTAGTCAATTGGTTTATAGGTGGGAGGGGAGGCTGATCATGGAAATGTTTCATTTTTACATGTAAAAAACCGGATGGCCTTTTTGGGGGCCCCTAGACCCCTAGCGCCGCTGACTGTACCCTAAGAAAGGTGAATAGGCATACAGGCCCTACATTATAACTTAGCTAGACAACGTTTGCATTCGCATGTAAAACGAGAAATATTGTATTGATTGGAGCATCTGTTGCAAACTCGTGACCAGGTCAATCAACCATCATCAACAACAAAACTAAGATACGCAAATCATCGGCAAATATCGAATCAGTCACTTCGTTTACGTTTGATGTTTGTAGACCTAGTGACTTCTCTGACTGGCTTAAATATTGTGTCATAACACAAGTTATGACAACTCTACCTCCATGTCACTGATTGATATACAGGACAAAATTACCAAGGCCATGGACAATAATGAATACTCGATTGGTATCTTCCTTGACCTTGCAAAGGCGTTTGATACTGTGGACCACAAAATACTTTTGTATAAACTTGAACACTATGGTATTAGAGATAATGCACTTCGATGGCTTAGTAGTTATTTGGGCAATCGTCTACAGCAGGTGCTTTGTAATGGAAAATTGTCTAACTTTCAAACTATAGAATTTGGGGTACCTCAAGGCTCTATCCTTGGTCCTCTCCTGTTTTTAATCTATATCAATGATCTCCCAAATTCATCATCCATCTTACACTATATTCTATTTGCCGATGATTCTAATGTATTTTTATCACATGCCTCCTATGATCAGCTTCTTCAGCTAGTTAATAATGAATTAATATCAGCTAGTGATTGGTTCAAGGCAAATAAACTTTCATTAAATCTATCTAAAACTAATTATATCATATTTCGTTCAAATAAAAAACCAATACCTATAACAAATAATGAGCTGCTTATTGACAACAAAATTATTCCTCAAGTTTACACGACAAAATTCCTTGGCGTTCATATTGATCAGCACCTAAAATGGAAAGTCCATATAGACGAAATAAGTAAAAAAAAATTCAAAAAGCATAGGCATTATTAAGAGAGTCTCTTACTTGCTTCCCTCTCATGTGCTTATCAATCTATATTTCACCCTAGTCTATCCATACCTTAGTTACTCTAATTTAATTTGGACTTCTACCTATGATACCCATCTCCATGTTTTAAGGACCTTGCAAAAAAAGCCATACGAGTTATCACTAAATCCACTGTTAATTGTCATACTGGTCCCCTATTTGCTGAGCATAAACTCCTAAATATTAAACAGATTAGATTTGAACAGACATCTCAATTTATGTATCAATACATCAATAACCTCCTCCCTTCTTCCTTTGCTTCCTACTTCTCTCCTGCATTGCATTCTGGACTCACTAGAGGTAATAGAGACTTCAGTATTATTTTTGCTAAAACAAATGTTCGGAAATTTTCCATTAAATTCCAAGGCCCTGTCATATGGAATAAAATTCCGATTCACATTCGTAAGGCTACTAACTTAACTCACTTTAAACACCTGTTACGTGTGTATACATTATCTAATATTTTGTGTTAATAGCATGAGGGGTTACCCATGCTGATGCTGATTTATTTGATTGTTTGATTGCTTTGCTTTTATTTTGTTCTTTCTCTGAATTTTTTCCTGTAGTGTTTACTACATTAGTTTTTCGATATTTTTTTTCTTTTTCTTTCCCTAGTTAAGTAATATCTCTGTAATATCTCCAATACTCCCTTCAGCTTTCACTTTCTCACTTCACTTTGTTAATTAGGCCCCTGCTTAGCGGGACTTGTCCCTTTTGGTGTGCCTATTTGCTCCCTCACTCTTATAACACCTATTCACTTTGAGTATTTTCTTATTGCGAATTATGTTTATACTTTGTTAAACATACATGTACAATTGAATTGTTGGGAACAATAAAAATATGTCTATGTCTATGTCTAAGTATATTAGGCCTACATAGTTGGTTTGACGAATAAGTGTGGGACGCGGTGGTGTAGTGGGTATAGGTTCGCTCACTTCGTTGCTTCGCATCCGGAAGGTTGCAACTCGAATCCATCTGAAGCCGCCGTGTAGGGACCTTGAGCAAGTCCTTCACTCGCAATTGCTCGGGGTTTTCGACGTGTGCACGCTGTAGTCGGGAGCGCCTCTGAGTTGAAAGCTTGAGGGCGCTAAAGAAATGGAGAAATAAATCAAATAAATAATAAACATATGAATAAACTGAGTGTAGGCCTCTATTCTAAAATTGGGGCAACTTCTGTCAATTGCTTTAAATTTATAAACCGTGGCTAAAGATTATGGATATGTCGTGGAATTTTCCCAATGGAACATTAAGTCGAAGTTGCTGTGTGCAGAATGGTCTAGCGACTCTAGCCTATAGTTAAGGTTATTCGCGGTGTTGACAATATCAAATGAAGTTCGCACGATCAGACCACAGTTGCTTATAGCCTACTTAAGCGTACTAAGCTCAAGGCCGGATAAACAAAATGTGGTGGCCCTGTTCAGTTAAAATGTTGGACCCAAACCTTACAGAATCACGACAAAGTAGGCATCTACACAAAACGTGTTATTTTCAGCGAATCGACATTTCTCTTTCATCGACTCGTTTCTTCTTTTCCTTACAATATCAACAGGTCTTATAGTAGTTCTGTCCAGTGTTAAAGTATATGTATACATCACTGTGTAATTTATTTTCTCTACCACGTGCAGACTGCTCGTGATCTCGGTGTCACGCTTGATCAAGAACATACCTTTGCGTGTCATATAGGCCTACATCAACTCTGTCGCAATTGCTACTACCAGCTGTGACAATTATAGGCTACGAGTCATCACGCGTTCTCTCATTTTTAATGCCACTACCATTCCTATCCATGTTTTTTGTCACCCGAACTGGCTATACTATAATACTTCAGCTCACTTTACATTGGTCTACCAATTGGGATACCTGGAACGGGATTTGCGGTCGGCGGCGCGTCTTGTTAGGCGTAGGCTACTTATAGGTACGACTACATTTATCAGTTTTTGAATACCTGGTACCAGGTACATGCATTATGTCTGTCCTGCACTGGCTACCTCTTCCACAGCGAATTGTTTATAGGGTTCAGCGCTAGTGTCTGGTGTGCATGGGCGGAGACTTAGGGTGGGAGAACAGGGTCCCCTCAATATTTGTTGTGGGGGGACCAAGTCTCCGCCTATGCTGGTGTGGCGTTGCCTCTTTTGTTTGACCTCTGCCTACCTACTTATAATTTAAGTTCGTATTTGAGTCTTGAAGTCTTCCCCGTAATCTCGAAAATCTGAACGACAATTTGGATATTATTCATGTCATGCTTCAAATATCAATCCACTTAACGTAGGCCCAATGAACTATAAAATAAGCTCACATGTAAGATTATTATTAATTATTGGACTTGTGTGGTAAATGAGTTTTGTTTGAATCCATGCACTCGTGACAGCATATAGCTTATAAGAATTATTATATGATTATCGTCCTGTTTTGTTCGGGTGTCGGACATTTCCCCCCTGGACATTTCCCCCCCCCGGACATTCCCCCCCCCCGGACATTTCCCCCCCTGGACGTTTCCCCCCCCGATTTCGACTAGGACATTTCCCCCCCCCGGACATTTCCCCCCCTTAAGTCAATCCAGCTTCTATTTAAGATAAAAAAATACCTTCATCCAGCTTCTATTTAACTTGCGTTTTTCATCAATAAAGCGTCTATTTAAGATAAAAAATACCTTCATCCAGCTTCTATTTAACTTGCATTTTTCATTAATCCAGCTTCTATTTCAGATCTAAAAATACCTTCATCCAGCTTCTATTTAACTTGCATTTTTCATTAATCCAGCTTCTATTTCAGATCTAAAAATACCTTCATCCAGCTTCTATTTAACTTGTGTTTTTTCATCAATAAAACGTCTATTTCAGATCTAAAAATACCTTCATCCAGCTTCTATTTAACTTATGTTTTTTCATCAATAAAGCGTCTATTTAAGATAAAAAATACCTTCATCCAGCTTCTATTTAACTTGCGTTTTTCATAAATAAAGCGTCTATTTAAGATAAAAAATACCTTCATCCAGCTTCTATTTAACTTGCATTTTTCATTAATCCAGCTTCTATTTCAGATCTAAAAATACCTTCATCCAGCTTCTATTTAACTTGTGTTTTTTCATCAATAAAACGTCTATTTCAGATCTAAAAATACCTTCATCCAGCTTCTATTTAACTTGCATTTTTCATTAATCCAGCTTCTATTTCAGATCTAAAAATACCTTCATCCAGCTTCTATTTAACTTGTGTTTTTTCATCAATAAAACGTCTATTTCAGATCTAAAAATACCTTCATCCAGCTTCTATTTAACTTATGTTTTTTCATCAATAAAGCGTCTATTTAAGATAAAAAAAATACCTTCATCCAGCTTCTATTTAACTTGCATTTTTCATTAATCCAGCTTCTATTTCAGATCTAAAAATACCTTCATCCAGCTTATATTTCACTTACTTGCATTTTTTCATCAATCCACCTTCTATTTCACATGTAAAAGGTCTTCATCCAGCTTCCATTTCTCAAGCGCTTTTTCATATGTTGAAGACCATAAAAACAATGGTTTCCGCATACGGGGGGGGAAATGTCCTAGGGTAGGGGGGGAAACGTCCAGGGGGGGAAATGTCCGGGGGGGAAATGTCCGGGGGGGGGGGAAATGTCCAGGGGGGAAATGTCCGTTCCCCGTTTTGTTCGTTGTGAGTCTGCTCAGTGAGTTTCTCGTGCATCTTATTCGCTGATCAAAACTCCATGAGACGCACAGAATAATTGAGTGAGACATCGAACTATAAATAGCCGGAAAATAATTTACCGTCTGCATGATTTGACAGCAGCCTTTATCGATGCATTCTTCACATTTAATCAACTTCGCGAATGTATTCGGTTTGGACGGCTTTGAACTGGTTTGCCACTTGGCTCAGACTCAGTGCACCCTGCAGATCGAGGCAGTAGGCCTACGTTTATCTTAGACACGAATCGTCTGATAAAGCTCTCTACATATAATTATGTGTTCCTCATGACAAAAATCCTTGACC
Source organism: Lumbricus terrestris (assembly GCA_949752735.1). Classification (NCBI taxonomy): domain Eukaryota; kingdom Metazoa; phylum Annelida; class Clitellata; order Crassiclitellata; family Lumbricidae; genus Lumbricus; species Lumbricus terrestris. The sequence goes on from OX457039.1 coordinate 28,395,855, forward strand.
CTCCTTAATTTGTTTGCAGCTTGCACACTATGTTAATCACTTGACAGTCATTCAGCGATGACACCATGTACTGGTACCGTAGTGATGCATGTGATACCCCTTCAAACCCTTGTATCTGTTTCCACAGATTGCAAATATGTGAAATAACTGGCCATTGCTAGTAATTGTTTAACAACACCTACAGTTTATTCTGTGTCTTATAACTATTTAGACTATAGACCTACAGTCTTATATATTTAGTGGCTGCAGTTATAGATTGCAACCTAGAGGTTTGCCATTTATATCCAGCAATTTGCATGAACTTCTTCCTCTTTATTAACTGGTAGCTCAATTAAGTGCCTCTGGAGCGCCTCTGATTAGTGTGCACTTCATGAGGCACTATATAAATTCATAGATAGGCCTACAATACAATACGGTTTTTAGTGTTGCAAGGCAGTTACCGTATTGAAAGTAAGCTCATGGCTTATAGGCAATGAAATGCTTTCTCTTCTCTGCATCCGAGCATTGGAGCAAAATCTGTTCATCTGAATTAATTACTCATTCGACCGAGCGTTCATCTGCACACGATTGCCTTAATTGTCTGTTAACGTTCAAATGTTATTTTTAATTAATCCACCCGAATATAATTATATATATCAAGTGTCCTAGATTCAACACTACTTCAGACATTGCATTCTCTAGGTTAGTTAAGCCATAGAAGTTTCATGTGCGTTTAATTATGTTTACAATATTTAAGAGTTCACAATAAAAATGATGTCATCAACACGCGTAAATTGGAGATAGGCGCTGCGAAGTCCCAGGCCTAGTCGGCCTGCCCTGCTGGCATCTGACAGCTGTTTATGTAACTTCCATCAGTCAACTGAATGGTGTGTGGAGGACTCTAGTCCTGTATAATAGTCTGTATACATAAACCAAGCAAGGAATGGGAGGGAGCAAACCCAAATCCACTGCCTGATCCCTGAGAAACACCTACTTCAGTCAGCCCTCTTGAGTTTTCTGCTGGCCGCCAGCTTACCTTCACCAAGCCGTCTGCTTATCTGTCGTTTTGGCGTCTATTGACCAAGGAATTGTTGCAAAATTGGTCAATTAGTTTAATAAAAGATCAGAATTTTTGTAATCCCGAAAAACTGGATTCCATGTTTGTCAATCCCGGGATTATACGGGGTTGTAAAATGTCCGTGATTCCGGGATCCAGAGAATCCGGATTCATGGATTACAATCCCTAGTAGGCCTATATAATTATGTAAGGTGCTAACATCAGTAGTCATCGCCTGCAGTGTAATCATTCTGTCAATCCATCATTGGTTTGCGAACTTGATATTTCTTGATTTCTTTAAAATATGCGATGTCGTTCAAGTGTTTAAGATTAGCAATCGATCAACTTCTGATTTATTTCATGTTGTTGTTGTCGTTGTTGTTGTTGTAGGTCATGAACGTAGCTTTAGCGTGGCTCAGGACACAATTTCACGGTAAACATACAGTCGGATGCTTGTACGTTGACGGATTTCCAGATCTTGAAGCATGCTTGCGAGACCCAAACCGTTACATTGATCAGAAGTTTACTGACTGGGTGATTGCCCGTGATTCCAGAGATCCCCCGGACTACTTTCCAGATATGCAAGAAGCCAACTTTGGTAACGCAATGAGTGAACCTCATTCATGCGCAAACAGAATGAGGAGCACAAATCTTAATTATTCAGAGTCCTATCTCGATGGTACAAATCAAACAGTGGACATGGTACTTAGATCTAACACCCGGGAAAACAATAACCACATAAACAACTTCCTCGATGAAGTTAATAGCAACCTTGATGAAAACGGAAGTGAAATCAAAGCGATCAAAGCGATCAAGGATCGGGAAAGAGTCGACAATAAGATAAGTCAACGTCGTTCTCGAAAGAGCAGAAATTTCAAGTGCAAAAAGTCGAATACTTGTATCAGAAAACCGAAGCATCAGTTTTTGGAAGTCCTCCCAAAAGGTGTCCGCAGTTTTCAAAGTTCTAAAATGCCGCTCAGGGAAATCCAAGATGGTCCCTATCGCAGGCACATTGAACAGTCGTCGAGTCCGTCCAGCCCTCCGTCGACCCCTTTGAGTGAAAAATCCGAGACTGCTTCCAAATTGACGTTCAACATCTCCGTATTTCGTTGTTCTGTGACCGGGTGCGGAAAGCTGTACCGTCGGCGATCGCACCTTCAGTCGCACATGCGTCGACACACCGGTGAACGACCGTTTCCTTGCACATGGGACGGGTGCAACTGGAGGTTCTCACGGTCTGATGAGTTGGTTCGACACATGAGATCTCATTCGGGAGATAAACCATTCGTCTGCACGACCTGTTCGAAACGTTTCGCAAGGTCTGACCATCTAAAGAAACACTTGCGAGTGCATCAGAAGGCACTGATTGGCTAGGCAAAGATTCACATTTTGATTAAAAAATTATTATTTTTATAAATTGAACTTAAAGATACCATGGCAACTGCAGGGTACCTTTTTGACACTGTGCCTCGGCTCTGCATCTAGAAATGATCGTCCGTTTCATGTGATACTGCAGACAATTGCGTTTTCAATGAAAAATGTAACAGTCCTCTATATTTATACGTTTCTTTGAAGCAATTTATTTACTGACAGCGGTTTCATACTAAATGATTATCTCGTAAGCTGCTTTCAATTAAAAACGCACACAGAATATAATTCCTGCACAGTCGCCTTTGGTCACAAGCTGAGTCGTTGGCTATATCGTTTTACAATTTATTATTAGCCTATCATTGCAAAATCATGGAAACTTTGGCAATTCTATACCAAGTTGGTTGCAATCTCATTCGCAGGTCAACTTTGAGACTTGCTGATAAATTCTCTCTTTTTGTCTGTGTCAATATCTTCCTTTTCATTCTTCATTCTCTTTGTCTTCTCTTTTTCTCTTTTCTCCCTCTCTTTTCCTTCCTCTCTCCTTATCTCTGTGTGTCTGTCTATGTTTGTCTATGTCTGTCTCCATCTCACCGTCTCTCATGACTTTTTTTACGAAATTTGTAGAACTGCACAACCAGGAAGTTTTTTTAGTGCGGCTTTGTTTGGCGAAAATTTCTCGTCGTTTTTAAAAATTTCCCCAGAAATGTCACGAGTCGGTCACAAAAAACTGCTGACTTTTTAAAGCTTTATTTCACCTCCATGCTTATTTTCCACTGCACATCACTGCACATGTCCTTCTTCTTCCGTGGTAAACCGGTCTGCAATGACCTTTTCTTAATGATTTCCACTGCACACATTCCGCTTCGTTGTATCATAGTGTCGTATGTCCACGGAATAAAAAACGTTCTTTTATTAAAAAAGAGTATTAAACTTGCGAAAATTGAAACGAAAAATGTCGCAAATGATTGTGAATTGCTTTCTTTTAATATTTGAATTATTTCATATTTTTTTCTCGTCAGGATGACTTGCAATTGATTTAAATCCATTTAAAACAACATTTTCCAAAATTTCACAAAAACCATTCTAAGTTTCAGTTTAATTTTAATGCAGCATCAACTTTTAATTAATGTCGATGCTTTAATATGACGTCTTTGCCTGAAGTTTTATTGCACTCATTTTTTAAATTTTCCGTCCAAAGTTCCGAAACTTCAAACCCGATTTTCTCGGAATTCACAAAAGTGGACATACGCGAAGATGACTCTCAGGCGACGAAATGCATCTACAACTGCACATTTGGGTAGAACTGCACGTTTAAAAAGCCCATTCTCTTTCTCTCATTCTCTCTATCTATATCTGCAGCTATCATTCTGGAAATGTATCGATAAGAGTTAATGCTTTGTCGTTGCTTCATATTTTGGGGTCAACTCTGATGAGTTAATTAACTGTGTTGAAGAAGGGCCGTGCAAATGTCCACTATAGGCCTACTCCACTTGCGAATAGCAAATTAACAAGAAAACTGTCGATTGTTGGCGAATAAACAGCACTTTCAGATAATTGTTGAAATAGCTCAAAAAGTATGCAGTCTCGAGATCTCTGTCTCGAAAGGATGTCCGCATCCTAGGCAAACCTCCTGGTCACACCGTCACACTGGAAATGTACCAATAAACATATTTAAAATCCTCGCGGCTGCCGACGCCTTTGGCCCGAGACAACAAGCAAGACCTCTGGTCCTAAAGTATAATTATAGTTCTTTCACACTCAACTGTTCATGCAAGAAAATGGTCCAATAAGTTTCTGATGAATTGAATTAAAATTAAGCGACTATAAGCTTTGTCTCGTTCTTTTGGATCTTAGGATCTATGTAAAGTAAAAGTTCACGCTTTTCAATAACGGACCATCAGATTAGGCTACCTGGGCCCAGGCATATAACACTGTTCGTGTTTAACTGAACTGATTGGTCTAGTTTGTTAGACCAAACACCCTATACTATAGTCATCGTTGGACACGAGTCAACTTTAAGAATCTTGTATCGACGATTGCAAAGCAGACTAAGATTCGTTTATTGTAACATAGGTTTGTTAGGCCTATAGGAAAACTGCTGTTCGAAGAACTTTACTTTTAATCGTTCGAAACAATTTCCTGATACAAATTGATGTTATTGGAAATCGAATGCGATTATGCGAGTATACGTTTCTTGATAGAAGATACCGGGCAGGGATAGCCTAGGCCTACTTCAAAGGGTTTGGCTCATCCAAAACAGAGTGATGCAGCAGTGCAAAGTAATTATTTTGTTCATAAGAGTTTTATTATACCTAATCTTAACCGCCAGCCATCGTTGAACGCAGTTCACCAAGACGCCATTTGACGCCGTTTAGCTTAAAGATGCACTTAGCCAAATCGAAGAGTCCCTGTTCTTTGTTGTCAGCATTCTACGGTCGAATTAGAGTCACATCATCGTTAAAACGATTCGGCATATTATTACAAAGCCATACTTGTCTCAAAGGGATCCAGTTAGGTCTATGCATAGCAATCATCGCTTAACTAACTTTGATGTCGATTAATTATTTGGACGCATTTAAAATGCCATTGACCAGATTGCTTATTGTTACGAATTTGACTCGGGTTTACTTGGTTCGATCACCTGCTACATGGCAATAAGAAAAACTAATTAATTAGTCGTAATGGCTTTCTGTTGTAATTAGGCTACCTATGGAGGATTATTCCAACAAGATCTGCACGTACGTAGCCTACAAATTTACAATTAGGCAACGTGTAGACATGGGCGGAGTGTGGTTTCCGTTCTTGGACGGGCTAAATTTTGGAGGGCTGAGACTCGGTCCCGGGAAAAAGTTGATGACGCAACGGGAACAGGAAGGTGAGAGATAAAGTAGCACATGATTAAAAAAAGTCATCGGATTTTAAATAACCGGAGTAGCCACGGGTCTCAGAAGTTTTTTGGGCGGAAGACCAACGAAAATTTTTTTCGACCCAAGACCAAAAATTTTGGCCCCCTTCCAAAATGTCTGCATCCGCCCCTGTACTCGTTCAACTCAAATCTAAAACCTACGTCTACAGTCAACTTTCACAGTTCCACTAACACGAAATCGTCAGCTGCCAACAGGTTCATTAGCTGCACTTCTGTGCTAAAACTGAATTACGTCATTGTATCCTGTAGTGTATACGTCGCTTTGAGGCTATCATGGCTTTTTTAAACGTGCGGTTGTACACAAAAATGCGCAGTTGTAGAAGCACTTCTGTACAGTTAAACCTGGCAAAAAAGTTCATTGTCCTCCGATTGGATGTAATTTACCATGGATGATGGGAAAGGAAAGAAAGAGTTGTGCAGTTATAAAAATTCCTTAAAAACAGCCCTGCAAGATATAGTAAGTAAAATATTTATGAGTCGAGCCGATAAAACAACAATCGACTCGACTTGGTAAGACCCACGATCGACTCGACTTGCAAGTCGATCGAGTCGACGATTTTTCGATCCACTCGACTTGGCCGAGTTATGATCGACTCGATCGATCAACCCGATCGACTGCGGGGTACTTGCCACTGCCACTGTTGATGATGATGATGATGATGATGATGATGATGATGATGATGATGATGATGATGATGATGATGATGATGATGATGATGATGATGATGGTGCTCTGCCCGAAGGCAGGTTCATTGGCTTTACGCCCCTGGGGATGAGATGAGTGAGGTGGTTTCGCGTTGCCTTCCCCACAGACAATGATGGGTAAGCAACTTGCCCAAGGTTGCTCCGCAGGAGCTTGCGCACCTGCGTCCCACACGTGCTAGCCCGCGATATCTAAATCTCTGAATGTCAACTCCCAGCCCGGGGCTTGAACCGCAGTCCGTTGCAAGTTGCAACCAACAGACGAATGCCGCTCGCGCTTACCGGTGTAGCTAACTAGGCCAGTACTGCCACTGTGGCCCCTGTCTATTTGCAGGAGCTCTGTAGCTCCACCCTATAAGCGTCAAGCGCCGTGGCTCTCTCCGCTCTTCTAAACAGGTTAAGCTTCTTGACAAGTTCTTGTTCCCCATCTGTCGATGGCCCTGCAACCCGAAATGGGCTCCCTGTGGAACTACGTCTAATGCAGTGGCGTAGCAATAGGGCGTGCAACCTGTGCAGTGCACGAGGGCCCCCGGCTGTCAGGGGCCCCCGGGGTCAGAGTCAATATTTTACTTTAAGGTTATTCAGAATGTATTAAAACCTACATCTACAGCGTACACACCCATTAATTTGTTGGGTTTCAGCCGGAATTTTCATGATTAGGCTACATTATTACAAATATTTTTAACCTTTGCAGTCCTTGACTGGAAGTAGTTGTACTGACGTATATATAAACATATATTGTGTCATGGTCTACGCAGACGCGCTTCAAATTTATTATCTTTGTAGTAAAATGTGAAATTTATAAAAGATAACTGCATAGTCTATTTACTTGGAAATTGTATACTTTTTAACTCTCGCACGGCACTCTTTCTGTCCACCCCCCCCCCCAAGTTATGCCTAAGTCTTATTTAAGTGGCGCTGCTAAGCGAGAAGCACGCGAAGAACGGGTAAAGAAGACCGCCAAAATGCAAAAGAATTCCGCATTTATGATGCCTGCGGAGAGCGAGCCTGCACCGATGTACATCAGACAAGGGGGCAGAATCGAATTCCGGACGTGTGATCAATAATGAAAAATGTGGCTAGTTTATTTTCATTTAACTTTGTTGTTAAATATGCAAATTTCGTCTGCACAGCTCTGTTGTTTGAAATCGAATGGAGTTTCAAGCATTTAAGGGCCCACCACCTAAGCTCTGCACATGGGCCCCCAAGACCTTGCTACGCTACTGGTCTTATGCCTAGAGCCTTTGAGTCTGAGACTACGTTCTACTCTGCTCTTAACTTCTTAAGACTGTTCTCTTTAGCCATGGTTGGGTCGGGAGCGCTTCTGAGTAGTTACTCTTGAAGAGGCGCTATATAAATGTCTGAAATGAATGAATGAATGCACGCGCTCGCATCAGGTCTATATAGGGGCCGTCCATAAAGTACGTCACGCTCCAGGGGTGAGGGGGTGTAAGAAAGTGTGACAGTTTGGGACAAGGAGAGGGGTCAGGCCATGTGTGACGTCACACATTTATTTTTTATTATTTTATTTTTTATTTCTAATTTAGATGTGTATTATATAATTGTCTAGTCTAATTTTTGCAATTTTTGTTTTCAAATTCAATTTAGATTGAGTTACTGCTTCAATGAATAACTGTGACAACTGTTGACAATTAACTATTCTACTATTAAAGTCATTTTAATAATGTGATAGTTGAAATTTTATATTTTAATGCAGTTTAATAGTGAAGTGTGTTTTAGATTAAATTTTAATTAGGTATAATTTTAAAAAAATCGAAAGTGTGACGTACTTTAGGGGGGTCCGAGATTTGTGACAGTTTGTGACAGAGGGAGGGGGGGTTAAAATGGTCAAAAATAGCGTGACGTACTTTATGGACGGTCTGGCGTAGGTCATCAGTAGATTTTTAATTGGAACGCCAAAGTAATTATTATGAGTCAATACCTCACGAGAAGCTGTCAGCTAATTACTGTATTTGATGCTGTCTCTATGGAGTGCCGAACTTTTGGTTATAACCGAACAATATTTGCAATATTTGTACAGTTGTCGGTTTTGCATTGACACCCATGGGCTTATGTCGATGCACGTTTGCATAAATTGACAACCATATGGAGTGCCTTTAGGCTACTTGTATAAATGTACTTTATTACTATTCAGTAATCGGAAAGAACTGTTTGGATGACGATTTCCAGCAGCTCGCATTGGCAATAATATTGCACAAGGTAAATCGATAGAATCCCATGGGGCACCTTTGGCTTAAGACGATTGGATGTCGCTTGTGGTTTTTTGCCATCCGTACATGCAATTATGCATGGCAGATCGACATCCTAGAAGGTATTTGTATGAGATGGAGGATAGCCATGCATGTAAAAGCAGCCTGGAGAAGATAGCGGTGGATAATTGAGAGATCTGTTGGTCACGAGCCTAGAAACGACCTTGAAGTCTCAGCTGGTGAAACAGGACCTGCCGTCGATCAACGGACCAGTCATTCGAGACGCCGTTCGCTAGAGGGCCTACTCAACTATAGGATGGTTAGCCTACTTATGCGTTGGTGACCCATTGAAGACCCTAACTGAAACTACCTACCTATCGGGTCGATTGCAACCACCTTGTTGGGATCCGGGGTCGCCAGAATCCTGGTAGAACTTGTGCTGAACAACTAGGTGAAGAATTGTGAAGAATTAGGCCTATAATGCTAACTTGCTAAATAACTGAACAATGTGATCATCGTAATAAATCTTTGGCGCCTAGTTCACCAATTGGGTAATCAGAGTTATCAGACTATCAGAGCAAGGTTCAAACCCGAAATAATAAACCATATAATAATAGTAATAATAATAATATACATATATTCTGCTTCTAAAATGTGTGTAATCCAAACATATATAGACTAAGAATTTCTGAAAGGCAATCACTGAAACCACGAACGATTAGTTAAAATATTTTTCTTTCACACCATTCAAACAAATACATTTTATACATTTTTATAGTTCCATCATTTAACATAAAATGATCAAAAAAGTTAATCCTGAGTGTAATTGTAATCGTAATTATTTTTATGTAGCTCATCTTCAAGAAAACTCATCGTAAACTCGTTCTGTAAAAGCATATGGTAGGCTACCACAGAAAATCAAAATCACATGTTGTAAGAGACAGGCATAACTAACATTCAGCAAAATGTGCGTATACCCTGTCTATAATAATTATATCCTTGAAAAGTATTAAACAGAAACACAGTACTAATGCATCAATCACACAAAAAGAGTTACTCAAATGAAAAAATTCCAGCTCTTCTGCGTAACTGGTCTGTTACGGGCAGAGTTTGACTTTAAAGTAGGTGAGAATGCGTAGGAACGGCGTTCCCACTGCTCTTGAAATTCTTTGCTTGCATTCTCACTGCTCACCATGCATGGAACCTTGGAAACACATGCGCTACAGCAAGTCTTCTCTAGGGTTCCCACTGCTCCAACTGAAACCACTTAACCACTGGTTAGAGTTGCATAAGACATTATGTACCTCGATCTTGTCACTGCACCATTCAGCCGCCAGAGGCCATCTGGATGATCCTGCATTGGTCACACATGAAGGCAATAACTCAATTTAGAAGCTCTGCTTAGGTCTTACGTCTCTAGTTGGAACCATCTTCTGCAGGCAGTCATTCGAGTTTCTCAGGCGCCCTTCTCCAATCTCCATCCTGTTTTGGAAATGGCCTCTGACTGGTGCTTTATAAATGTTTAATTACAATTGCGAAAAATAAGTTATGCAACTGGGACTCAAGTAAAAACGAGACATGCATAAATTAAAAGACATAATGACATAATACACCGAGGAGACGTTGCTCTATAATATGAAGAAACATGATGAAGAAATGCCAATTGAAAAGCCTAGACACTTCGACACCAATAGCACAGGCAACTGAAATGCATGTAATTATGTAAACAATACAACACTAAACATTTGATATTCAAATCTACGATCCAAAAAATGCATTATTGTAGATGTGTGCGTGCATTCGTTTTTTACGCGCGTGAGGGTACAGTACAAAAGGTACATTTCAGGAGTTTCTCAGACAGCATTTCATACATTCTATTTGTACAGTCAATGATTCTAGGCAATCTCTGTTTACAAATTTGCTCTGTATGCGCAAGAGTATATGTTTGTATGTGTGTGTACTGCATAGGTGTGTGTACTGCATAGGTTTGTGTACTTACTGCGTAGGCATGCATTGAGGCACAATTTCGGTACAAAAAAAACATTTCAGAAGTTTCTCATACAGTATTTCAAACATTCTACTTGTACAAAAGGTACATTTCAGAAGTTTCTCATACAGCATTTCAAACATTCTACTTGTACAAAAGGTACATTTCAGAAGTTTCTCATACAGCATTTCAGACATTCTACTTGTACAAAAGGTACAATTCAGAAGTTTCTCATATACAGCATTTCAAACATTCTACTTGCAGAGTCAATGATTCTAAGCAATCTCTTTCCACACTGATCCAAACACAGTGATTCTGAAAGCAGTTTAAAAGCAAACTGATCAGCTACCAATGTTCAGAGAATCAAGTTTCAGATCACAATATGTCGTTGTTAACAACAGAATAAGGCTTAGGCAACAACAGTAACAACAATAATGTCGACAGTTTGTGGATGCATTGTACTATTGCCTCCGTTGCTTCTCCAGCTGCACCTCCCTTCCGAGTATGGCCTGCACAGCCTCAAGGACGTTGTGTACGGTCGACACAGATGGAACACACAGCGCTTCATCCATAACGACATCGCCTTGAACTCGAGTTGCTATGCTATTGCTTAATCCTTGGATGCGGTTGCTATTGAAAACTCCAGTGCATACCAATACAGAGTCACAGCTGTCGATTGCAAGATGATTGGCATCGAGTGAGTCAAAGTAAAGGTCCTGGTTATTCGGCTCAAACGCATCGGCTTCTAACTTGCGTCTACCAGCATTTCTTTGCAGTGACTGATTGAACAGGTTCGCACCAAAGATGTCTACTTGCGGATTATCACTAAAGAGCAAACAACATTCAGTCAATTCAGATATTATAACACGCATAACTGACAATTAACCGGATAAAAGAGTTTGTATTCTTACAGTCATTTCTAAAGGGCATCATACGTTCATATGATGCCTTTTAGAAATGACTGCAACTCCAAAAAAAATTGAATGCAAGCAATTATCTGATACTTTATGACTGATCATAGCCGGATCACTAATCAAAATAATTTCATAGCATCACATACTGTAGTAATTATCTTCTGTCTGTGCTTTTGATTTACAAGTCTTTGCTTTCAATCAAAATAATCTTATGAATCATGTGATTTAACACTTTTTTAAAGTAAGTAAACAAGTATTTTCTTAATTACTCCATTTGCAAATGCACAATGGGACATATAACATAATTAACATGACATAATTACACTGCGCTTAATTCCCAAGGGTCACTCCACTATGTTCCTTAATAACCTAAAAGCTGTTTTATTTAGCCACGGCTGGGCTCGGAGCACTTCTCAGTAGCCTACATTGAAGAGGCGCTATATAAATTTCTGGAAAAAAAAATAATAATAAATAAAGCACCTACTCACCCTATACAGTACATTCGACGCACAGGCGGTTGACCTAGTTTGTGTGCGTGGTGCTGCAGGCGACGTTCGGCATAGTGGTAAGTTATTTCACTTGGTTTTCCAACAAGCGCTGTGTATTTCAGCTGACACCCTGTGATCTTCTGATAAAGTGACTCCAAGCAATGTAGAAAACAACCATGAGCAAATCTGTTGTTTCAAGCAAAAAACAAACCACATTGTTTTGCGACATAATTATAATAGGTCACATTGGAACAGTCTTACTGACTCATGACTCTGAGGGAACTTCTTGAAGGGGCGCTATGTAAATTCCTTAAATGAATGAATTCTTGAAATGAATTTTTAAAACGACTCAAAATACAAATTAAACATAATGGTCATTTATTATGAACATGGATTTAGTATAATTTAGAAAAGTGACTTCATGCGTGCAGAAGTACAGGGACGCCGCAGCCATGGGCGACAGAAGAAGAGATGGATGGACATGATCCAGCAGGACATGGAATTTCTTCACAGCGAGGGATTAATCCTAGCCAGAAGGAAAAGAAAGAAGAAAAGTGACTTCATGCATGATTCATACACTTAGGCGTATTTGCTCAAAATGATATCAACCTGAACGTTAGAAATGGGACAAGACATTATTTTCCATAAATTCACGAATTCCTACAATCTCACTAAAAGCAACAATGTTTACAAAATTCCAAGAATAATCTTACAGCAATGGCTACAGGGTTCATATGACAAATTCTCAAACACGTTACATACAAGACTATTACCTACTTTACCAAAATACTTCTTCTCCTTATTTGAATCCCAGATGTGTTACTGACCTTGGCAATGGAGCTTCTGACATCCAAACAAGATCTGTATTGCAGGCAAGAACGGGCAAGTGGGGGTAAGGTAATGTTTCCGGAACATTCCATGGATGTCCGTTGCTTATGAGAACATCGAGAAGAAGCTGAAGACCGGTCTCCCATTTAATTGGTTCACCAAGGAGCAAGATGGCTGTCAAAAACATCAGCTAATATCAGACTGATTACAATAATATTCATTTATGGCATTCTATTCAAATTAGAAGTTTAAGATAATACAAGATCATGGTCTATGCACTTTGTACCCTCAATGTTCATTTATAAATGTGCACTTTCTAAGTTTAATTTAGACTGAACAAATCAGTCAATGTATTATATTGTGAAATCATGAGAGGGTATACAACCATACATGCTACATGACAGAGCATTCAAACGAGGCCATGCATAAAAGGAATTATGCAGAAAATTTTATATTTAGCGCTAGTCTGCAGTTCTTGTAAGGTATGTTAAGTTGTTAACTACTACATCATGCTAGGTTAATAGCATTGGGGGAAAAACACCCCTTTGTGTTAATGAGAATGGTACTTAACAAGGACTGCCTTTAAGAGTTCACACTGTATTCAGTGGTTAAAGTGGTTTGGGTGAGCAGTGGGAACACTGAATCTGAGCAGTGGGAACGCTGATGAAGAATTGTATTGAAATGCATGTGTTTTGGCGTTCCATCATGATGAGCAGTGGGAACGCAAGTCAAGAATTTCGAGAGCAGTGGGAACGCCGTTCCCACCCACTTTAAACCCTGACTGTATTCACATGTAAGCATTATTGCGCACAAGCGCATGTGTTCCCAAGTTATTATATATATAATTATATATATATATATATTATATATGAGTTAGCATGTACTGCTATTAATGCAAGAATGCATGTATTGGTAGTTGTAGTTCTAGGTATAACATCACATAAAGTCAACGCAAGCAAATTTATTGTCAATAGTGGCTGAAGATAGATTTACAGATGAATAATAGTCATGTAGATGGCTTTTTAAATCAAGCGGCGCAAAATGAATGTTTTGTTATATGTGCATGTATTAGCAAATACCTGGTAGTCACCATAGGCGCAACCACCCTATGGGACCCACGGGACACGTCCCCCCAACTTGTGAGTGGTCCCCTAACTTTATTATTATGGTCCCCCAACTTTTAGGACCTGATTCATTTGGTCCCCCAACTTTTAGGACGTGATTGCACCTATGGTAGTCACTCTTAGTTTATCCAAGGCTCAGTCAAGCAGCATAGAGACTGTTTGGGCTGCACTTCAAGTTTGAGGAACAGGGTGAATAGCTGTTCAAATGATTGATATAAAATGCATGGCTATTCAATGAATTCTTTATGTGTTGCTTACTGCCCGGGCAAGTCAGTACGAAATTTGAAGTTTGCTTTAGAAACAATCACAACTTGAGTACCGGTAATACGTAACTCAATTGAATCTGTTTTGCTCTTTAATGCTTCTAAATAAATGTCTAGAACAACAAAGAATAGTATGTCCATTTTGAATTCAAACAAATATTTTAGGACTATAAGTTAAATAATCCAGAGTAGCACACCACTTTAATTAAAAGGCCTTACTGACTCACCATCAATCTTTGGAAAGTACTTTTCAAAACCGCATGGCTGAAACAGTGCAACAAACAATGGATTAGACTTGTGCTATCCAACCTTAATCATTCTTGAGAACACCAGCAAACTCAAAAGCAATGACTACAATTTACTCGTATAATTATTGACTATTAAAATCTATTATGGGATAATCATACTGAGTGCCTCGTGGAAACTGGATTTTGTGTTCGCATTGTCAAATGACAAGTCAAGTAATGACTGAATGCAGGTCAGTGATTTTGCCTTTGACTTGGTTTCTACACAAAATTACAAAAACTTAGTGAGCTCGGGCATACCACTTAAAAACAATCCGTGGACTGCATTCTGGACAGCACAGGATGAGAGAGAGAGTTCAATATACTGAATACTAACAAGTGGCTTAAGGCCCATGACACTGTCTTAACAAGTGGTATACTATAAAAAGATAGGCAACAAATCACCAGCAACAGTGTAGTGTTGCAACAGCAGATTTTATTACATCTTCAGGTTGAAGTGCAGGCATAACAATGTTGCAGTAGCAATGCATGTTAGAGGCTTCAAGATAATTATGGAATACTTTACAATGAAATATAAAATTTCCCAGATTATAACGAACTACAATTTGCCCAATCAAAATAGATAAAATTCGAGAGTGTAGCATAAAAGGATAAAAATAAATAAACTTAAATTATATAGTGCATTTATATTCATGAGGTAGCCAGTCATAATGACCTCTACGAGCTGTAGGTTAAAAGGAACGTGCTGAAATACAGTAGTCACAGTAGTGCATGATTTACGGATGTCATAATGTGGCTGGAAAGCTCAAAGACTTACGCTGTTTTATTTGAAGGCACTTGTAAACGACTGTCAGACAATTTTGTCCAATTACTTTGAGAGAACCACAATGCCATCAAAAGTGGTCGCAATTTAATATCAGACAAGCTATGTATCAGGTCGCTTTACTACCTGCTGTTTTCAGACAAAACATTATTTAAAAATGGAAAAATTGCCTGGATTGAACATGAGGTACACAGGTGCACTGCTATTGTCACCATTGGTCGGGACAACAGCTAAGCTCCTGCCAATATTAAGTAACTTTCCATGACACTGACGGGTGGCAGGGAAGGTACAAGTATCATAATCATTTTCAAATAAGGTTACTGTTGTGTATTCAATCAATCAATCACAAAAATTTGTATAGCACCCATTCAAGATCTCTACTCAGAGGCGCTCCGTATTGTGGGCGCAAGCATGTCCCCTCTGCAGGGCCTAAAGCCAGTCATAGCTAGCAACTGTTGTCCATATTCAGACTGTGGTGCACAGCTGATAGACTGCAGCAGATCAACTTCTTGTCCCACAAGTCTCACAGGCAAAAAATTGAGAGCCACAGTGTAACAGCTTGTTAAGGAGATTCATGCACAGACAGTTCTCCACTGCATACGGTAGACATCAAACTCTAAATTAGAGTCACTTACAATGCTTAATATAAGCAAGACAAATTTAATAAGAGTTTGGGCATCAGGAAGCATTCAATGTACTCTTAAGATCATTGTAGAAGAACAGCAAGGAGAATGAACGTAATACAAAACAAGAACACAAATTTGAATTAATTTTATACATAATGTCCTACATATGCATTTTTATATGAACTAGATCAATGTGTTTACATGTGCATGAAGGTCAGATTGAAATACGTCAACATTATTGACAGCACTTAAGCTTTAATGACAGCGTTGAAGAGTGTATGCAACTGGTAATAAAATTATCACCAGCTCACGTCCCTAAACTGGTATATATCCATAAATTAATTTTTCTGTATGAATAATTACCATTGCATAACTGCAACAATTTAGTACACAATGAATGAAGGCATTCTAAACAGAACGAAAGTGTTTTAAACTATCTAAAATATCTCAAATAAGAAAATAATGGCTAAATGCTAAAAGTTGGGAATAAGCGCATGACACTTCTAAAGTGAAATATTGTAAAATAAGGTAACAAGTATATTAGCACAGCAAGTTTCAAGTAAGTACATGTAAAAGTGTCTAGCTGGCAATAATGCAGAATTATAATATTTTAATCATGACTGGTTTACATCAAGCTTAACGGCAGCACTAATCACAAGCACAGATTAGTCAACAATGCTTTCAAAGACAATTATTACTGACCGCTGCTTTACGGCGTCGATGGTCAACCGCATCGAGTAGAGGGAAGCAACTACACAGCTTTTCCACAGTTGTAACTTTTGTAAAGCCAAGATACCTGGCAATGTCCTCTGTTGGACCTTGGCCACAGATAAGGACATGCTTACTGTGGAACTGGCGAAACATCCTTAGAGGACTGTGAGACATGACAACCTGGTCTGGTTCCACCTAAAGCAAAAAATGCAGAAAAATGCAAAAAATGCAGATTGTTCAACAAGCTGTCAGAGGGAGGGAGGTTAAGGGGCTTGGGCATCAGCATTCTGTACTTTTCCAATCATCCACTGTAATGCAAGATAAATATGTGCATGTTTTCACTCAGTGTGCATGTATGATGTAAGGCTTGTCTAATGCATCTTTTTTATTACACAGATACAGCTTTCCATTGTCTTAAATGAACCAATTACAACACAATTAAATATAAATAAAACCAAATGACAGATTATATATGGTTTGCACAAGAAGCTGCCAATTTCACATAGATCTTGGACCTTGCAGATCAAAATAATGGATGCAAAACAGGATGTTTCAATATCCAACTGAAATACGTAGGAGCACTATATGCAATCTGCCGTAAATGAACCTTAGACCACAAAACAATCACAAGATTCCTCTCTTCTCAGCCAGTAATCTTTTGTTGTCAGGAGAGCTACAACTGGCTCATTACTCAAAGATGTCTCTTAATCTGTAAGCGTCATTTTTTTAACAACACGTTTCAAGTTTCATTGACTGGCTTCAATGTTGTCAACCGAATTTGATTCTGTTTTAGGGACAGAAGTGAGCTAAATTGATAACATGCTGAAAAGTGAGATGGTGATCACAGGCGACAAACCTCGATACCCAACAAGTCTGAGAGCTGTTTGGCTTTAGTTTGTCGAAGTGAGTTTCCAGCATTTGTAACGAACACTGACGGGACGACAAATTTCCCATCAGCATTCGTCAGGTGTTTTAAGGCTTTGACAGAATGTGGCAATAACGTACGTCCTCTGGTGATCACGCCATCAATGTCAAACATGAAGCCAAAGCCAGAAGAATAACAACCACGGGTAGACAACTAAAACAGAAAAAAAACATCTACACATAGAAAAAACTTGACAAATGACATTTGCAAACTAAATATTTAGAACAGACACTATGCGAAAATAAAAGGACCAAGGCTAAGGCTACGATATTCACAGACAAACGCACGGATCAGATTTTCAAGATTTAAGTTGGCAGAAATATATCTCTAGACATTTAAATACGACACATTTATTATTTCAATAGTAACACTACAATAATAATTCCTTTTCCAGACTAACTGTGGGAAAAATTGAACTATTATTTTTATGCAATGATGCGCATTATTATGTATTGTGGAAATAAAATGAACTTGAACTTGAATTATAGTACTAATAAAACAATTGCAACAGCAAGAATAATCATACAATACAATACAATTAGTCATTTATACCACGCTTTAACAAAAACAAGTCTTGCACAAAAGCGCGTTTCACTACAGATCAAGTTATAATGCAATGAAAACAACCGAGTTTTTAACTTTGATTTAAACTCTGCAACAGATGAGTACTGACGAATGGAAATTGGGAGACTATTCCATTCTTTGGGTCCTGAGACTGCGAAAGCACGGCTTCCAAACTTCCGGTTTGTGTGAAGTGTAGCAAAGTCACTTCGCAAGAACGAACAAAATCCTCTGGACTTGGAGGCGGAACATGGCGTGACCATGGATGCCATGTATCATAGATGAAGTATCTGATAATTGCACTCAAGTAGTCTTCAAGCACCATTTTCAAGCAACTGTGCTTACAACAGTAGTACTTTTGTTTGTGATTTACTTGAGTAATTGCAATCAAGTACTTATAACATTGCATAACACTGTATAAATATAATATTGCCTAGTCATGGTCAAGAGTTTTATACAGGTGCTGAGGTGCCATCAACAAAGTAAGATTGGTCCTAAAGTATAATTATAGTTCTTTCACGCTCAACTGTTCATGCAAGAAAATGGTACAGATATCAGACAGCGAGTATTTGAAACAGATCTGATTGAAAAATAGTAAGAGTCGCAGTCATAAAAAATATAATAAAAATAATATAATATTGTCTGAAGTAATACCACAGCCTCTTTCCATCTCCTTGCATTATCCACTTTGCTCTTCAAACAGATTTGATCTTCCAGACCTCATACTAGAACCTCTATAGGCTTAGTCCAGGTCTTTTCTCTCAAATAGCTCCTCTTTTTGAAATGCGCTTCTCCTTTACTTTTCTCAAAACCTATTTAATCTCGTGTAGACTTGCGCACTGCGAGCGTCTCTGAACGGTTCACCCTACTAGAGGTGCATTGTAAATGCCTGAATATAATACAATAACAATAATAATGACAATAATAACAATAATAATAATAGATTATTATTATTATTTTTATTAGTTTTTTACTTGAGGCACATATAATCGCTCAGGATTAAAAGATAGAATTATTATAATTACAATTATTATTACTATTGTAAAGGAGAGGTTGTAACAGCTGATAATTAGTCAACAGAGCATCCAACCTACAGATTACTTAAAACTCAATAATTGCAATCATCATCTCCAGAAAAGCTTAGCCCTGTACAATGTGTACACCTAATATTCATGCATGCTGTGTCGTGTCAAAATGGTTACCCAGAAATACCACATTTAAGAAATCCAAGTCTGGTTGAAGGCAAGACTTATAGACAGAGAGTAGAAAGAAAGACAGACAGACCGACAGACAGACAGACAGACGGGTACAGAGAGAGAGAGAGAGAGAGAGAGAGAGAGAGAGAGAGAGAGAGAGAGAGAGAGAGAGAGAGAGAGAGAGAGAGAGGGAGAGGGAGACGGAGAGGGAGAGGGAGAGGGAGAGAGGGAGAGAGAGAGAGAGAGAGAGAGAGAGAGACAGGCAGACAGGTAAAGGAGCTGCAAAAGTGGAAATAATCATGGGCGGAGTTTATCAGGGGCTAAGCCCCCAAGAAGACCCAGATTCATTTTTTCACTATGTAAATGGTATCTTTTCCAGGGCTTAGCCCCCCCCCCCCCAAGAAGGCTTTAGCTCCTCCAAGAACGGAAACCAAACTCCGCCCATGGAAATAACTATTGGAAAACAGAGGACAGCATGGACCACTTTAGGAGTTGTTGAAGCGGTGAGAGGACTTCCATCTGCAGTGAATAGGGCTGCCAACCGTCCCGGATTCGCCGGGACAGTCCCGGAATCGGCCCTGTGCGTCCCGTGTCCCGGCTTTATCCCAAATTGTCCCGGAATTTGCTGTAGAAGTTTACTACACAAAAATGTTCTTGTTTAGACACTAAACTTGACAAATTGTACGAAGATTTCGCGTCCTGTGCTCTGCCAAACCTTGCGTTTATGATTGAAAATTGGATGTTGTACAGCGCTGCATGGGCTATAGGCTGAATTAATCAAAACTTTACAAACCAGTAGGCCAATAGGCCTAGCCAGTCCATTTCCAACGCATTTTGCTATAGTGTTCGGCTACTTCAGCATTAGGCTATATAGATGACCTAGCGGGCCTAGCAGCTAGGTCAAGTTTGGTGCTCAGGTAGGGCTGCCAACTTTTGATTTTGCCATTCCGGGACGCCTTCAGCCACTCGATGTGCCATTACCAATTTACACAATCCACAGAAGCGCATAATGTAACAAATGTTGTGTCAGCCCAGTATAGAATCTACATCTAGGCCGACAATCTACGGGTACTAAAAAAAGTCCTTAATAATTTCAGACAAATCATCAAAAGACATAATTTTATAGCCAGTGCCTAAAGTGTGGGAAAATAAGTGCCTGGACGCCCCTTACCTTTCCAAAAGAAGTGCCTGGACGCCCTTATCTTTTCAGTCTGTGCTGGCCAATAAGTGGCAGGACGGTGTGCAGATTTTAAAATAAGTGCATGGACGCCGTCCATGACCGTCCTGGTACACTTTAAGCCCTGTTTATAGCCTAAATTTAAGACAAGAATCAACCTCGAGAAGAAGCGTTTCAAACTCCAATCACCTAGGCTCATCAGAGTAAGGCTTATGACTCTTTTATGAGCCAAAATTGAGGGAATTTCGTAGGTATCGTAGGTTCATAGGGACTATACTTAATATATTAGAGGGTCTACTTATGTGCGTTAAGCAGCTCCAGAACACTGGGCACAAAGTCGCAGAAATCAGCACATGTCATGCTAACAGTTGCATATGTGCTCATAGGCGCAACCACCCTATGGGACGCGTCCCCCAACTTTTGAGTGTTCCCCAACTTTATTATTGTGGTCCCCCCAACTTTTAGGACGTGATTCATTTGGTGCTCCCCAACTTTTAGGACGTGATTGCACCTATGTATATGCCTTAATAAGGTCGGTGAACTCTCGGTCCTCAGTCCTACTTGTGATTGTTAGACAACAGATTGTTCATAATGCTGAACGCTCTCTCGCAAAAAATCATTAAAACTGGACACAATATGCTAAACCGAAAACCGAGTGTCACTGATTTGCAAAGTTTTGAAGACTTAACTCCCGATGCTCCGCCAACAATGTAATGTATAGGCTAGGTATGATAGAGAGCAGAACGTAAAAATCATCGTACAAATGGCTGAGTTTAGTAATCAAAAATTAATAGGAGCAATAATTGTGCTAAGTGGATCTCTGGACAAAATTCCGGGACAATTTGAGATCAATCCGGGACACGGGACGCACAGGGTCGATTCCGGGACTGTCCCGGCGAATCCGGGACAGTTGGCAGCCCTATGCTCAGGAAATTGCGATTGTTAGACAACAGCTATATGTTCAGAATGTTCTATCTGTAACAGTTGTCTCTATAAACAATCGCAATTTCCAGAGCACCAAACTTGTTATTTAAAGTGGAACTGTTGGCAAATACAAATTTTAGCATGACATGTGCTGATTTCTACGACTTTGTGCTCAATGCTGTGTAAGTGCTTAAACTGCAGCATAACATAAGTAAGCCTATTAGTTTAAGAGAGGTTATGTTCTCCATGCAATCGCAGACCTACAAAGATACGCATTACGCAAGTTGCATCCATGCATGACAAAAATAGCCTCGGTTATGCTGGTAGCCTACTATAGCTTCGCTTCTGCCATAGCCTATAGGCTCATCATGAGTGGTTACTCTCGTAGGTTTAGGTTACTGGATTTTAAAAGGTTCTCTTCTTGAAGTTGACTGTTATGTTAAATTTATACCACATGTCTTTTGATAATTTATCTGCATTAACGACTATTTTTAGTGTAGGGCTGCTACTGTATGTCCTGTATCGGCATACACAATTATACTTGTTACATCTATATGCAAATATACAGGACAGTGTAAATCGATAATGACATATCGAGTGAGTGACTACGGTTGTCCCGGAATGGCAAAATCAAAAGTTGGCAGCCCTAGCAGTGAAAAGTCTGAGGGAATAAATAAAGCTAATTAATTAAAAGATCTTATTAAAGTTAGTATGTAAGAAGTGACATTGGCGGAGTAACTGGGAATTTAAAGAATTCAGAGAGTAGTTTACTCCAGCATTTGGGTATGGGTCTGTTAGAAAATTCCACCATTTTGGTGTGGGTTGGTTGAAAATATTCATCACTTGGTGTGTATCTGATGGATCATGTAAAACACCAGCATTTGAGTGTGTAGACCCATCTGTTGGAAAACATGGTGAGTAGATTGACTTGGGGTTGGAAGAAATGTGATAAAAGGATAATTGGGAAGACTGGGATAGTGAAGAATTCACGAAACTACTTGCCTGGGTGTATTGCGTTTTCGGTTAGTAAAAGGATTTTGAAGTGTGTGTGCTACCCTAATTTTCAACCAGTGGAGTGATTTGAGATTAAAAATGGTGTTCTTATGCTTAGGTGTTAAGATGATAGGTCGGGAGATCGAGTTTTGGACGAGTTAACATAATGTAATGCAAATCTCTGAGAATTTCTCAGCACCCACTAAAGCCACATCAGTGAGACCAGCTTATTCACATACAATTACATGCAATTTGAGTGGATTCTAGGTTACTGTGCACAGACTTGCAGTATTCAAGCCTGGAATGGATGATACACCCAGCATAAGAAATGTGGAAAAATAACTGGGGGGTTGGACTATGATTCACTTGGTATTGAGGTGTGAAAACCAGACTTTACTATGGGGCTGCAAGAAAAACTGGGGTGTGAAACCCTAGAACCCCTGGAAATTCTAATCCTGGATACACCCAGGGAAGCCACTCTGGATTTTGAAAAAAGGCCAGAACCGGTCGAAAAAAAGGCTAGAAAAGGCTAGATTGAAAACTTCTCTAAAAATACATGAATTTTTCCATTTTTCGGCTTGAAATTTCTGATGACCTTTCTTAGTCGTCCAATGATTAAAATTTGCTCTCTTTTCCTTCCCGAAAAAATTTCTGATGACCTTTTTAGTTTTTTGCTCTAAAATTTAACATGTTTGATCCAATTTCAAAAATTTTCGAATTTTTTCACGTCTTTAAATTTTTTTATTTTCACTTTAAAAAACAAATTTGTATGTAAAAAGTCGGAAAAACCACGTGTGAAAAAAGCTAGCACCTAACCAAAAAAACCTAGACAAGACCGAAAAAACCTAGATCTAGGAGGAAAAAGCTATGAGTGGCATCACTGGACACACCTGCAGGCAATAGGGTACGATACTAGGCCTAGTTGCCGCTTTTTAAAGTCAAGCACGAGTCGGAAGCGGCAGGTTTCCTGAATATGCAAGAGGCAGGTGCGCAGAAGCTGACAAAGGGAAAAAGGAGAGAATTGGATCAAAGGCAATTTGTCAAGATTTCGTACGACTACCGATCGACGAATCAGGAGTGAAAGATGGATAGTCCTTCAGAATTTGTGGGCAGAAGTAATAATTATATGGGACCTTTTCGATCTGATTTTTTCTGAAGGTTTAGCCTACCAATCGTTCTGTTCTAGGGCCTACTACTGGATCATAACATTATTCCTAGTGCAATATTCCATTTGCAATAGACCTAGCTACCACCATAAACACAAAATGACTATAGGCCTAGAGACAAACCTCCGGAAGACTTCCAACAAAACGGACAAGACATCCTGTCAATGACTTGGAATCCACAGATCGCCGCAACAAATTATGAATCGAAATTCTACTAAAATATTCCATCGTCCGATCGGATCCACGACAAAGCACGAAATAAATAAACGTTCACGAACTGACCTAAAAAGTTACCCCGTATAGAAATGAAGTCACTGCATCAACCAATCATAGAGCCAGGATATTACGTCATTGCCAATGGTTGGAAATATACGGCTCTGGTTTATTGTAGCCGGGATAAATCATTGGCAATGACGTATCAACCTGGCTCTGTGATTGGTTCGCGAAAACGCTTTATAGGTCAAGATTCGGTCAAGGCCATTGAGTAGGCGCACCCATCGTTTCAGCGAATTGAAAATGGCCAAAGTTTAAGGTCGCTCACCGACTATAGTCAGCTGTTTACAGAATAATAATCCAGTTGAGACCGGCAGGAAATATAAACTTGTTTGCAGATGCTGTAGAAGGAACCACACACGCAATCGAAAACAAGACTAAAAACAAGGTCACGAGAGTTATAGGCTACTTAACGTCACAAGAGAAATAACCTACTTCACGTCAGTCGTGTGTAGGGGTAGGCCTAGGGCCTGCATCCTAGGTTGTCCACCACCTACTTAACAGTTGTTTTTTTGTTTTAAATCCAGGATCGTTTACGACCTAGCTGTAGCTAACCTCTAGCTTCTCGGTTGTCAACTTGACACTTGACACTATGGTAGCCGGGTATTTTTTAACATGCAGTTAATTGTATATGAAATTGTGCTGTGATAAACGAGTTTGTGCAATCGCACAAGCAATCTTGTGCAGTGAAAAACAGTTTTAAAGGTCACTGCAGTCATCCGATTGGGAGTCATTATTTACCATGGAGGATCGGAATGGAACGAAGGGGTTGGGCAGTAAAAAAAATACACGCACACATATCGTGTGTTTTTGGGTAAGTTCAGAGAGAACGACAGAAAATGTCACAAGATTTTAAGGGAACTTAATTAATTGGAAAATTTCTGGCGTCGGAAATTTCGGGCGGAAGATTAAACATTGCTTGTTGTGCAGTGTTTAATCTAGACGTCTCTGGGGGGGGGGGAACTTTTCCCCCCCCAGGATTGACATTTCCCCCCCAGAAAAATTTCACAAAATGTTATTGGTTTTTAGTAACTTTTTCATCGTTGTTTTACTTGAAGTGTTATACATGTAATATACCGTGATATTATTTACTATTATATGATTATAATGACATTATTTACTACTATTACATGCGATACTATCATGTTGCAATGAATATAACTTACTGTATATATTTAGATAAACACTATTTTTTTCTAACTAAAAACAAAGATAACATCTCCTCCAGAAAAATTTGTCAAAATGGTAATAGTATTTAGTTGCTGTTTAGTGTTTACATCATTGCATTACATGAACTGTTATAATAATATAACCGTAATATTATTTACTGCTACATGGTTGTAGTAATTATTTACTGTTATATTGTATGACAAAATCCAGCAAAAATGAGTATAATTTACTATTAATATTTGTACAAATACTATTTTAGTACAACTGAATGGCTATCAAGTGCTATTCTTCACAGTTTAAACTGTCAAATTTCAAAGTGTTTTGGTCCTATTATCTGAACACCTGGTAAAGTGTTTAGTGTTTACATCATTGCATTACATGAACTGTTATAATAATATAACCGTAATATTATTTACTGCTACATGGTTGTAGTAATTATTTACTGTTATATTGTATGACAAAATCCAGCAAAAATTGTAACGCGGCATATAATTTGGGTTATAATTTCTGGTCGCCATTTTGGATCCGCCATCTTTTCATTTATAGAGCGCCTGTTCTCGGGTAATATCATTTTATTTCTGATATCGTGTCTGACACGAATCTCAACGACCGACAATCGCAGTCGATGTTTTTGGCAAGCCTCCGTTGAATCAACTTCCCCGTCTCGCCCTGCAGCTGGGAGCTGTAGCCGAAAGGAGGAGGTGAAGTTGAATGACTGCCATCAGCGATATTTTCGGACGACCAAGCGGCATGATGCAAAGTGTCAAAGCGATACATTCAGGCAGATAAGAGAGGGGTAAGATAGACGGACGGAAAAGGACAATCCGCCCACGTACCGATGCCTGATGGAGAGTGAGTGCAATTCGGCCAGACGGACATGAGATAGGAGAGAGGTAAAGAGAAGGATACAAAGACTCTGTCACACGACACTCGCACGTGTCGAAATTGCGACGTTAGATTAACGCCTCGAAGGGAGAGGGAGGTCCACGTGTGCGGAAATTGAAGCTGAGTCTATGCGCCGAAGGCTAGCTGGGGAAACTACGCAGTTTAGTTTCATCCGGGGCTTGTGTGTTGGCGTGAATCACCTCCGTGGAACACTGAGGGCAGAACACGCAGAGACGTGGAAGAGGTGAGACGTAGAGGTGCGGTCAGAACTTTGCAGGTAGAAGTCGTGTTGAAGGCAGAAGACGTTTTCGACGGAGAAGAGACGTTTTCGTGTTAAGTCAGACTCGATCGGAACTTTGAGGAGAGAAGACGTATTCGTGTTTAAGTCAGATGCAGCCAGAACGTTGAAGGAAGAAGATGTCTCTTGTTTAAAGTGGACGCGGTCGGAACTCAAGAAAGAACAAGATGTTTTATAGTTAATATAAAGTATAGGTATATAAGACGAAAACGGTCAGAACTTTGAACGAACAAGACTGAAGTGATGGATCATTGCGGCTGATTCTCGTCGGCAAGATTCGCACTCGGGCTTCATCATCGGGCCAGATCCTGGAGAAGAACATGTCAACGCCGTTCTTCGCGCCATGTCACGATGGACTCTCTTTATCTGGACATGAGGTACGAGTGGATGGGTTTTAGGGTGATCGGTTCTTTAACTTTGGGCTACTTTTAAATTGGCCGAGGGACTTGAAAGTAAATCGGGGACTAACTTAGCTTTACTCCGGTCCAAGTGTGTTTGCATTGAATGTCTTTGATCATAACAAGAAGCTATTAGTTAAAATATCTGACTTTGTTTATTGTTTGCATTGAGTGTAATCGAAGTTGGTTACGTAATTGATTGATTACTTTGAATGTGGTTGTTGTTGATTGAGGATTCAATTGATGGACTATAATAAGAAACATTACTGAAATTACTGACTTTGTTCACTGATAGTGATAGAATTACCTGTAGACCTAATTCATATTGCGCCATGGAAGAAAGTAGACCTGTAACACCTTCACAGCCGTCTAGGCCTCCCTCATCTCTGGAGGTGGTAATGGGGGCTATAACATCTATGCACTCATCAATGCAGACTAATGCTAGAGACACACAAGAAGCGATGCAGTCACATGCCCGAGAAGCACAAGAAGCGATGCAGTCACACGCTAGGGAAACACAAGAAGCGATCTCTGTAGTGCAATCAAATGTCACAGAAGAAATCTCCGCAATACAATCAAATATCACAGAAGAAATCTCCGCAATACAATCAAATATCACAGAAGAAATCTCTACCGTAAGGTCAGATGTAAGGGAGGAAATTTCGGCCGTGTACTCTAATGTTAGAGAAGTGCTAACGGAGGTTGTGACACGCTTAGAGCGGCTCGAGGAATCGCCGGTCCCAAGA
The DNA here is from genome assembly GCA_949752735.1 of Lumbricus terrestris. Classification (NCBI taxonomy): domain Eukaryota; kingdom Metazoa; phylum Annelida; class Clitellata; order Crassiclitellata; family Lumbricidae; genus Lumbricus; species Lumbricus terrestris. The sequence continues at coordinate 28,422,821 of OX457039.1, forward strand.
TCTGTTGTGGGTTTGAACCCGGGACTGAGGTCCCCCGCTTCCATCATGGCGGACGTGCCTCACCAGTCGACCATCAGAATGGCAGAGTCTTCAGGCGCTAGGCCTAAAGATTTCACCCACCTGGGCACGCTGCGCAGAAGTGAGCGTCTGGCCCACAAGGATCCAATCTCATATAGGCTTGGCAGCCGAGATGGTTGGCAATCATTCCATCGGTTGGATTTGAACCCGAGAGTCCCCTCCTCTTATCCTCGATCCATATCTCAGGACCATGACCATGACCCACAACAGCACGCGGCCTCCTTGCCGTACGATGATCCGGAATTGGCGACTCCGGGGATGACGGTGGGGGCGGGCGTTACAAAATGAGTATAATTTACTATTAATATTTGTACAAATACTATTTTAGTACAACTGAATGGCTATCAAGTGCTATTCTTCACAGTTTAAACTGTCAAATTTCAAAATGTTTTGGTCCTATTATCTGAACACCTGGTAAAACATCATTACTACAAGACTAGTGGCTTCTTGATTTTGGTACCGGTAGTTTATTAGCTCTTGGTAGATTTGTGTACAATTAAATTAAATATGATTTCGGAAAGTATGTCCTGGTCAGCAACTCAGGGCCATATGGAGAAACTGGGATAAGCAGACAGTTTCTGATTACAGTGCTGAAAAGTCAGCTTATTTACTCATGTAAACAGTAATTCATTAGAATAACCCAGCAAGAGCAGAAATGAGCTGCTGAACACGATACATAAAGATTTTTTTATTGTAATTATATAATATATATATATTGAAATCCTAAAACACTTTTTTATCAGTACTGAAATAATGGAGTTATTTTTGTTAAAATGGCATCTTCAAAGGGTACCATTGCAATGTGGAAATTCAAGAAGTTTCTAATGAGTCACTGAAAAAGTACAGCTATTGTGTTAAGATAACACCTTAAAATACTGCCATTGCAATGTGGAAATTCAAAAAATTTGTAATGGGTCACTGAAAAAGTACAGCTATTTTGTTAAGATGACACCTTAAAATACTGCCATTGCAATGTGGAAATTCAAAAAGTTTCTAATGGGTCACTGAAAAAGTACAGCTATTTTGTTAAGATGACATCTTAAAATACTGCCATTGCAATGTGGAAATTCAAAAAGTTTCTAATGGGTCACTGAAAAAGTACAGCTATTTTGTTAAGATGACACCTTAAAATACTGCCATTGCAATGTGGAAATTCAAAAAATTTCTAATGGGCCACTGAAGAAGTACAGCTATTTTGTTAAGACGACACCTTAAAATGCTGCCATTGCAGTGTGGAAATTCAAAAAATTTCTAATGGGTCACTGAAAAAGTACAGCTATTTTGTTAAGATGACACCTTAAAATACTGCCATTGCAATGTGGAAATTCAAAATATTTCTAATGGGCCACTGAAGAAGTACAGCTAGTTTGTTAAGACGACACCTTAAAATGCTGCCATTGCAGTGTGGAAATTCAAAAAATTTCTAATGGGTCACTGAAAAAGTACAGCTATTTTGTTAAGATGACACCTTAAAATGCTGCCATTGTAATTTGGAAATTCAAAAAGTTTCTAATGGATCACTGAAAAAAGTACAGCTATTTTTGTTAAGATGACACTTTAAAATACTGCTATTGCAATGTGGACATTCAAAAAATTTCTAATGGGGAGGGGTATTTGCCCCCTCCCCGTTACCCCCCCCCCCTCAGTGCGCTACGCGCCTCACGAGCGTCCTGCGGACGCTCAATTGTCTCCCCCCCAGAAACCTCAATTCCCCCCCCAGCGGAGGGGGACTAGATTAAACACTGCTTGTTGTGCAGCTATAAAAGTTCCTGTTAAAAGCCCTTAATGTAGGATAGTCATTCGGTTGAAGTTTCGTGAAAAGAACCATTTTCCCGGCCCAAAAATGCTGAATCTGGGTCGTCTTGGGGCTAATTAAGCCCTTTGCAATGTAGGCCTACGTCGTGAAAACATATAATTTTCACGGCCACAAAACTGAATCTTAGCCTTAATTCTTGGGGGCTTAGCCCCCTAGCCCTTGATAAACTCCTCCCATTGTTTCAACAGTTCTTATCCAAATCTGTATGCATAATATTATGTAGGCCTGTGTAGATAATAGCCCAACCCCTCCCTCTCCCCCCCCCACACACACACCGATTGCGATGTCCGCGGTCGAAGTAGAAACCGTTTAGCCATTGTTTTTAGATGAATTAACCGTTATAAATCGGTCTGTAGTTATAGCCGGATCAGACGATCAGTGCAGGCCGTAAGTACGTAGGTCTACGTGGCTATAGGCCGTTAGACAGCTTGGAAAAACACCAGAGAGCGTTTTTGCGAGAGATCGAGGCATGCAGTATAATAATTAGGCCTATACATAGACCTGAAGACAATCTCGTAATCTCAAAATTTCTAAAGCGCTATAGGCCTACTGCGGCTACTCGAAGGCCAAGCGCGGGGCATCAGCTTATTCACGAGCGCTGCGTTGAGTTAAAAGAGCTGTGCGTAAGAGTAGCCCATGGCGGTCCGGGTCGAGTTACCATAATTTTATATGATCAGAGGGACGGAACAGCTACGGCCTACGAGGGCGGTACATGTCGTCTAAGTCGGAAATTGGAGAGTACGAGTGGCGGTCCTGGAGGATCAGAAGAGGCAGGGTAATTAAGAGTTCTTGAAAAGCAGTGTCTTCTCTATTCTGGAGAGAGCGCGGTGTTGTTGTATAACTTGCAGGCCTGCATGTCTATTTGAGGGTGAGGAATTGGGGAAGGAGATCTTCGATAGACTCTTGAACCAGGATCAAGGAAGGGAGGGAGGTGGTTTAATTCATGGGACTTAATCGAAGCGGAGGTAGGATTGAATGATACTTTCAGTTTCGGCTGGGTGGGCCGTGGAGAGGTCGCAGTTCACCGACAGTAGGCCTACAGAGGTGGATGAAAGCTTCGATTCTGATGCCGGTGTATTTAAGAGATGCAGCTCTATGGGTAGCACAACACTGACAACAGTCCGTGCACGTGAGTCTTAAATGGCGTGACGTTCATTCAAAGGGACCGCAGTAGGCTACGTTGTGCTTGGCAGTGAAAGGAAATGAGATGCATGCTGGGAAGCAGAATTAGGATCGCGATAGAAAAAATTGCATTATGGTTCAGTTCCTTGATTTAAGCCTAACGTATACTTACCTGAGTGTAGACATAAACTAGTGTAGAGGAAAATGCTATAACTGCAGCAATTGTTGCCATAATCTAAATTCTCTGTTCCGTCGTTCCATCAGAGACTTTTAATAATTTCATAGGAATAATTGAGACTGTTAATATTATTGTCTATATTATTTGAACTCACTGGAGATGCAATAAACCTCCTGTTAATTCCCCAGATGGCGACACGACAGTTGCTCACCATCAGACAACGTTCATGAATAACGACTGAAGACGTCAAGCTTCTTCCAGTTGAAGACTAGCAAAGGAATGGACGGTATATGGACATTTCCAATTGTATCAAAGGAATGGATCTTTCCAATTGTATCAAAGGAATGACCTTTCCAGTTGTATAACAGGAATATATCTTTCCAGCTGTATCAAAGGAAAGGACCTTTTAAACTATTAAGCATTTGCTGTCAGTGTAGCTTTGCTGTCAGTGTAGCTTTATTGCAATGGGGTTTTTTCACTGGGTAATTCATACCTTGAATCGTGGCATATTAACTAGATCTATTTTGGCAACCCTGGACGGACCCAAACATTTCATCCTAACCTACATCTCTACATTGCGTATACTCTATGTAGGCATACGTGCGTACAATCCGTACATATATGTAATGGTGGCACTAAATCATAAGTTATAATTAAGATAATACAGAGTAGGATAAAGAAAGAGACAGACAGACAGACAGAGACAGAGAGCAAGAGAGAGACAGACAGACTGACTAACTGACTACAGGCCAACTACATGTAGAGAGGGTAGGAAGGTGATTGGCCAAGCGACGGTGTGATCAACAGCCAATAGGGTCAAGACACATAGGTGAAGGGGCTTGCCCAGTACGAATAGAAGTGAGTCGTCAGTCGGAGTTCAGCTCAGGTCAGCTCAACAGCTCGATAGTCATGTAGTCAATACATACATACATACAATATGCATACATACATACATACATACATACATACATACATACATACATACATACATACATACATACAATTCAATTCAATTCAATTGGTTTATTGATCCACCAAAAAAACAAAGACAAGTAGACAAGTTTGCTTACAGGATAGTACACACAGTGATTGATTGCGAGTTAACATTTGCGATTATATGGACAGGTAAGCAACCAATACTGAGTGTGGCAGAACCAATAGGCTACCCGAAGGGAATGATCCCGCTAGTGGGGCCTATTTACCAGAAAATTCATTGGGGTAACAATAGAAGATAAAAAACAGATGCGATATTAATTAATTAATGGCGGTGCTTTTGAAAGCAAATGAACAGAAGCAACGGGATACTTTCCCTCAAAACATATATCAAAAACATAAAAATAAGCATGAACATTGGTTAAATAAAGGAGTTCATTTTACATTGTTTAATGTGTATGCACGGATTTGGATTTTAAACTGAGCGAGACTCCTGGATGCACGAATACTTTCCGGTATGTTATTCCATAAAAGAGGACCCTGGTACTTAATAGAAAACTTTCTAGTGTTCGTTTTTGCAAAGACACTTATGTAGGCTCTATTATTTCTAATGCCTTTAGTATATAAGTTAGGTCTAAAATAGGATGAGAATGCAAGTGGAAGAAGGTTGTTGTCGTACTTATACATAAATGTACTAGTTTGGATGAATTTAATTTGGGATATTTTTAGCACGTTTAATTGTTGATATAAGGGGCTGGTGTGAGCATTAAAGGGAGATTTAGTAATAATTCTTATGGCTTTTTTCTGCAGTCTATTTAGCTTAGTTAGGTGAGTGTCGTAGGTAGATGTCCAAATGAGATTGCAGTAACTTAAGTATGGGTGTATAAGTGTAAAATATAATGTTTTTAGTACATGAGGTGGAAGGAGATAGGCTATTCTGTGAATTATGCCTATATTTTTTGAAAATTTTTTGGAAATCTCAGCTGTGTGTATATTCCATTTTAAGTGCTGGTCAATGTGTACCCCCAGGAATTTAGATGAGTATACTTGCGGTATTGATATATTATCAATTAGCAAGTTACTATCAGGAGGTGGAGCAAGTTTTTTTTACTAGATCTAAAAATTATATAACTGGTTTTTGCAATATTCAGTGAAAGCTTGTTGGCTCTGAACCATTCACTGGCCATTTCTAGGTCATTATTTGCTATTTTTATTAGCTGTTCATAAGAGGGGTGGGAGTAAAAAGCATTCGAATCGTCAGCAAATAGGATGTAGTGTAAAAAAGTTGCAGAGCTAGGGAGGTCATTAATGTATATTAGAAATAAAAGAGGCCCCAGGATTGAGCCTTGAGGGACCCCAAAAACAATTTTTTGGAAGCTGGATAATTTCCCATTGCATGAGACTTGTTGGTGGCGGTTGTTTAAGTAATTTGTAAACCATGTGAGTGCGATACCCCTGATCCCATAATTCTCAAGTTTATTTAACAGGATATTGTGGCTGACGGTATCGAAAGCTTTAGCTAAGTCGAGAAAAATGCCAATGGAATATTCATTATTATCCATAGCATGAGATATTTTGTCTTGTATGTCCAGTAATGACATAAAGGTTGAGTGTTCAGTTTGAAAGCCATGCTGAAAGGGGTATAATATTTTGTTCTGGGTGATAAAAGAGTAGAGGCGGTCGTACATTACCCTCTCAAAAAATTTAGAAAAAAATGGTAGTATAGAGATTGGTCTAAAATTTGAAACCTCATTTTTATTACCTTGCTTATGGATAGGTGTAATTTTTGCTAATTTAATGTCCGATGGGACTATTCCAGTTCTAAGTGAACAATTTATCACCTCGCTAAGTGGAGATGCTAATAAATCCATGAGAGAAGACAATACATGTGGATTCAAGTCATCAGGACCAGTGCTGTGGGTGTCTTTGAGGGTTGTGTTGATAGTTAATAGCTCTTGAAAGGAAGTCGGTAGGACAGCAAAGGAATTAAGTGCAGAAGCTGGCATGTAATCTTGGTATGGCTTGGCTGAGGGTGGTATTTTTTGCGCTAAAAGTTTGGGCAAATTTGCAAAATGAGTGTTAAATGTATGCGCTATGAGCGCCGAGTCATCAATCGTTTTGCCGTTGATTAATAGTTCCTCTAATTGTATATTCATATTTTCCGACTTAACAATAGATTTAATTAAATGCCACGTTTGTTTTATGTTGCCATTATACTTGGCAAATTCATTGGCATAGTAATCTTGTTCCATTTTTGTGCGAACAATTTTGTATTTATTGCGATAGGTGGTAAATTTGGCTTTATTTACTGGTGTGGGATTTTTTATAAATTTAACATAAAGTTTTTCTTTTCTTTTAGTAGAGTTTAACAGCCCACGAGTCATCAAAGGATTTTGAGGAGTTTTTCTTTTAGCAGTCGACTTTGGTCGTAGAGGAAAAGCTAAGTCGTAATTTTGTTTAATTAAGTTAACAAATAAATTGTAAGCTAAGTCAGTCTCGTTATTACTGCAAAGAGATAATATGGGTGACCAGGTAGTAGGTAACAAACGGATCAGAAAGCCCAGACAAAAGAATTGCGGGGGAGGTGATGGGCCAAAAGATAGCCCAACAAAAGGATGCGAAGATAAACCAACAAAAGAAGCATGACGTCAGCAACAGATGTGGTTATCGATACCCCTTTTAATGCCTGGATTTCTTAGCCCACTGGTTTATAAATCGACACACTTGACTGAGCACTGGATGCTGAGGAGGCTGAGGTGGCAGGCCCCACCCCCACCCCCACCCCAGCTGGCTGCGCCAGCGGGATTTCTGCTGATGCTGCTGCAGCTGCTGAGGCAGCTGCTATGAGTAAGCCTTTTTAAAACCCAGCATTATAATTTCTCTTAATACGTAGACAGACAAACAGGGGTTACGAAGCAACTAACAACAGATACTCGCACTACAGTGGGATTGTGTGAACCTGAAATCGACCCCCACCCCACGCAGACTGGCTGAATTGCCCACTGGAATTACCCCTTCTGCTGCCGTATCTTCTGCTGCTGCTGTAGCTGCCCACATAGCAGACTGGCTGTGGGTATACGGCTAAAACCATCAGAATAATAGACGAGAAAACATAGACAGACAAACAGGAATTACAACAGACGCACACACAAACAGTTTACTCTACGTTGGCATTGAACCATCTGCCGAAATCATTAGCATTACTAATAACTGCTGATGCGAGTCCACCCCTCTGGCAAAGGGCAAGCATTATCGCACATCGCTTTTGATCAATTCTTTGCAGTGTAACACCACTGCTGATGTACTTGAGCATGCATAGACAGACACGGCGTAATACTGAGCGGCACACACACATACACAACATCTGTCGCTGCAACTGCAGCAGCCAAGTCAAGCATGGACGCACAAATCGTTTGATCATTTCTTTGCATTGTAACGCAGCAATTGATGTACTTGTACGTGTATAGACAGGCACCCATTAATAATGACCAGCACACACCAACACACACGCACACACACACGCACACACGAACACACACGCACACACTCACGCATACACGCCCACACACGCACACACGAATACACAAGCACGCACACACACACACACGAAGACACAAGCCCACACAAACCCACGCACACGTGCTATGAGCTATCATTGTAATTCCAATCATTTGCTTAGGACATAGAACTGCGATTGTAGGAAATGACATTGGTCGTTCGTATACGCTTAAAAATTAATCATTTTACAAGAAGCACTAAGACCAACATATACAAGGACACACATTCGAGCTATTTCCCCTCTACCATAGCTCTTGCAGCAGCAACATAGACAGCACACATTTGTGTATATATATATATACACACAGACACTTTATAGACTAGAAAGCAGCATCATCACAAGACACACGGCAAATGCATAATTATATTGCAGAACGAATACGCGCGGATAATGAAATCCCCCAACAGCAATGCTATATGGCAGACGTACGATATTTGTATATATTTCTCGCCCATAAAGGGCTTTTATTTAACATATGCTAATACACATTTCAATATATTAACAAAATCCCCCAACAGCAATGCTATATGGCATACGTATGGTATTTGTATATATTTCTCGCCCATAAAGGGCTTTTATTTAACATATGGTAATACACATTTCAATATATTAACAAAATACCCCAACAGCAATGCTATATGGCAGACGTATGGTATTTGTATATATTTCTCGCCCATAAAGGGCTGTTCATACCATATTATAATATACATTTCAATATATTAACAAAATACCCCAACAGCAATGCTATATGGCAGACGTATGGTATTTGTATATATTTCTCGCCCATAAAAGGCTTTTCATACCATATGGTAATACACATTTCAATGTAATATCAAAAGACTCCAACGCCAACTCACTATGGTATACGATTAGTATTTGTACATACAATGATAGAAATCACCACAGCCACAAGATACACATCAAACGCAATGAATGAACACAGATCTTTCATTTTCAACAAGCTTTTTATTGGTACATCTTACAAACAAAACGATGCGTTAAAAAGTCATTAAGACCGGTATCGCTTGAGAACATGCTGCAAACGGCATTAACATTGTAACCTCTACATCTATGCATTGCATAAAAAATGCAATAATGTCCACAATATCTACTGCTTATACTCTGGAGCTGATGTCCAGTGTAGATCCAAGACGAACAATGTCTGTGTAAAAATGTTCTGAATGGTATGTCTGGCGCTCTGCCGAAAGAGTCAAAAAATTCCCCATATGTGGAACTTTCGATGTACAGCACTACCCAATGTATTCCCGGTTGACCATATCTATCTGTATTGCATACAATGATACTAGGTTTATTTCTATGGATCCTAGTCGGAAGGCGGTCGCTAGCGAAAACGCCCAAGAACATGGAGGAGCACTTTTTATCTCTTCGCAAAAACTTTTCTAAGGTGAGGCCATCCATCTTGTTCTTCTTCTTTAGTTGGTGTAGTCGAAAAGAACGTTGCGAGATCTATCTATTTCCAATATGTTTTCAAATTCTGCGAAGGCTATAACATTGATGGTAGCTTCCAAGGGCTGGGCAAATTTAATATCGACTCTTACATTGCCACTTTTCAGAAGGTTAAAATGGCCGCCCTCTGCTAAATCGGGTGTTAAATCGAATGCGTACAAGCAATAGCCGTGCGCGTAATCTTCTCTGCTTATGTCGTTGTCCTCGTTTCTCTGCCACTTGCCAGTGCCCATAAAGAGCGAAGCATATGCATTCACAAACTGATTTGTTGCAAAGTTAGTTTCCAAAGGTTTTATACTTTGCTGCTGGCCGTCCAGGTATACTTTTAATTGAGATAGATTCATATGTTTGAAATTGAATGGATTCTTCGTGTAGGTACCGTTGAACGAGTCATTATCGATGCAACCAAAAACAATGCGAGTCGGAATCTGACCGGTGAAAAGACACTCTTGAGTAACATCCAGATTCCCTCTTGGAACCGTAAAAGTCTTGCAAACAGCCCTTCGAATGGGAAATTTCAAATTTCCAATCTCTAAAGCTTTGGCGTGCGCGAGAAAGACTGATGGACTTAATTTGACTTTTCTGACGTACAATTTACATTCCAATATTTTTACTTTGTATGCAGCACCAGCCGCCGAGGACATCAGACAGAATGAATCTTTATTTCTTACGAATCGTATTTTTATATTAATGTCGTTTGGCAAGAACTTTTCCTGAAAGAATAGATCGCTGTGAATGCTACCCAACATATCGACAACACGACCTTCATCTGTCAGAGCGCTACGCTTTTTGAATCCTATATTGGTACCAGCATCATCGTGCGGATTGGCTTCTTCGAAGCGTCTGGCAGTGTCCTTGTAAAAGAGAGCAGAGGTGAGTTTGAGAATTTTTGCTTGCTGTGCCATAGCTGAGCAGGGACTCGAGATAACTTCTATACGCATACGTGTTGTTTGATGAAGTGACAAGAGTGTCGTTTAGAGTGATGTCAACTTCGGAAAAAAGGCTGTGTAGGAAAAGATTGACTGGCCCAACATCATCTCCAGCATCTGTAGCATCATTATTCGCCCGAACGATAGACGCTCTGACGTACAACTGTGTGTTAGACAGATCCAGATAATCTTGGCCGGCTCCACTAATGCTAAATTCTATAGGCGTGCCCTGCGATATGGTTGCTATTGGATTATATTCCACGTACGAGCCAGATTCTATGCTGGTCTGCGTAGGGGGAACGCTGAAAAGGTCCAGTTCGCTCTTTGCACACTCGCAAGATTGGGGGTGAACGAAGGCCATTTTTAAACTATGCCAAATATATCTTCCTTTATTCTTTTCTTATTTCTTCTCAGTGAACGCTTACGTCTCTTCCGTCCGCTGCCACTCTGAACATTAAAATCTTTTGAAGATGTAAAAGCCTTTATACCTTCTGGCACGCGACGCTTGGCGGCCTCCATGATCGGATCGCCATCCGCCACATCGTTCGCAATCTGAAGACCTGTTCTCAAGGCTTGTTTACCAAGTGCTTTAGCACCAGTCTGTATAAGTGGCCATGCACTTCTAAAGAGTCCGCTAAGAAAACTACCAATCCCATGGCCACGTTGAAGACGTGCACCCTGAAAAAATGGCATGCCATTTCCGCTTTGCTGCATATAGTAGTCTTCGTACGCCAAACGACTTGCATCACAGCAGAATGGTTTTTTCATTGTAAAAGATATGGAATTTTACAGTGTCTGAAATGTAGTGTAACGATGCACTTTCCACTTTCGAATGAAACTGGTTTGCCAGTGTCCGTCCTTATATGCAATTCTATAGAGTCGAAATTCTTCTGCTGCAGAGGTATGTAAATGGGCTTTTCGTAGATGGTGCGCACGTTGTCGCCGGCATTTCCACTGATGTTAACGATTCTGAGTAATGGCGCCTTTGTATCGCCCACAGGGACATGTTCAAGTACGTCACAGTAAATATATAACGAAGAAAATCCTCGATTTATGTCGCAAGTTCTATCACCAACAAACTCGAAAATGGCCTCGTCGTCCTGGCCGTAGTTGAGAATTGGCATCTGCTCAGCATCGATGCCAAGCATCGAACATAATGCACGCGAAAAATGAATCTTTGTGCCTTTGTTTATATCGCCCGTCAATCTTTTCGATACGATATCGTATCTAAATTTTGGAAATTCGAGCAAATCATTTTCCTCGGCAACCTCTCTTATAAATTTGTTTATGTAATCGATAAGTTGCTGCGCTGTTTCGTAGTAGCCGGCCGGAATCCAACGTCTTTTAAATATAGGATTGCTTTGCATCGATCCACTTTCGGTGAACGTGGCGTGCGTGTACGTTATTCCGCCTTCTTGGCGTTCTAAATTGTTCCACGTATGAGGATAGAATATTTCCAAAAGAGCAACCTCCCAATCGCCGCTTAGAGAAATGGAATTCTCCAAACGTGTTGTAAATTGCGCGACAGTATTGTTCGGATAAAATGCGCTAGAGCTGTTGCTAGGCAGCGTCATATAGAAGTGCGCCATTATTTAATCAAGACTGAAATTTTTGCACTGTCTGAAATGAAGCACAACGAACGACTTCCCATGCTCGAATGGAATGACATTACCATTATCGCCTCTCATATATATTTCTATCGATTCGAAATTCTTCTGCTGAATAGGTACGTATATAGCGGACTTGTACAAGACGTGCACATTATCACCGCTTTTTTCTTCTATATTAACTATGCGAAGTAATGGCGCTTTCGAATCGCCAAGCACGACAGATTCAAGCAGATTGCAATACACATATATACGCGAAAAGTTTGGATTTATATCCACGCGGTAATCAGATTGCCATTCCCAATCGGGCACCGCATCCCAGGCTTTAATATACTCCTCGTAACGCTCATAGTAAAAATATGCGCCGTAATTGTTGTTTTCGACAACTTTATGTCTTTCCTCTATACCTAATATATTACACAAGTGTGTTGAGAAGGTTACGCGCGCAGCGAGATTGATCTTGCCATGGACTCTTTTAGTTATCGCATCATATCTAAATTTTGGATATTTCTCGAGCGACTGCAATTCTGCAGCCTCCTTTATATTCTTATTTATGGCATCTACTATAGCATCAATATTTTCGTAATATCCGGCGGGCAGCTGCCAAGAGTGGTGGATAGAGGTGCACACGGCGTCGATGCTTCCTCTTTTAGGAATTTGGTCAAATGTAAAGCCGCCCTGGCCACTTTGCATGTTGTGCCACGTGTGCGGGTATTGCATTTGCAGAAGTCCGACTTCCCAGCGACCTTTGAGGGAGATGGCATTTTCCAACTTCGTTGTAAAGTGAGCTGTAGTATTGTCGGGAAAATGTCTCATGGAACTATTGCTTGGAAGAGTAAGATAAAAATGCGACATTGTCGTTCACATGCTCTGACAGACTGTGAGAAATTCTTGCTAGACTTTGAATATATCCTGAGTCCACGAGTTGAACTTGTCTTCGTAGCCTTTCCATTTGACAAAATATTCTGTCTTCCCGCGCCGCTTACGACTTTTCAGAATTGTTTCGATCGTATAAATATCATCTTCCTTTAAAATTCTTTGCAACTCAAATTCGTAGAATTTACCCTTTATTTTTTCGCCACTTAAATCTTCGAGCTCATAGGTTACGGGGTCTGTAGGCACTCGACTTACAATCTTAAATATTTCCGTCGACCAGCTAGGTAAGTATCCCTTCTGGAATGCTATCCTGGCCTTTGCGATTCTAACTTTATCGTTCACTTCGTATTTCCAATTGGCCGGGCGCTTCTTCTGGCCGTACAAACGTTTTATAATAATATTTTCGTTATCCTTAGAAACCTGGTTGGGTGTCATGGCTATAGATCTATGATGTGTGTTGTTGTACGAATGAATGAGATCTTGTAAAATATCTATATACCTATACGTATTCTTATAAGTAAAGTATTTCCACATCTTGGTCTTAAGAGTTCTATTGAATCGTTCGACCACAGAGGCCTTTATGTCACTATTTTCGGAGGTGTAAAAGCGAATGGAATTTTTACGTAGCATGGCTTGAAAGCTTTTATTAAGAAACTCTGATCCCTTGTCAGTCTGCAAATTAGCCGGCTGTCTATCTAAAAGAATTGATGAAAAGGCCTCGGTCAGATCCGCACCGGACTTTGTTTTTAGCGGGACAGCCCAGGCATATTTAGACAAGACATCTATACAGGTTAAAATGTATTTATTTTTATCGTTATGTTTCGCCAATGCCGAAAGATCGGCCAAGTCCGCTTGCCACAGATTGTCAATACCTGGCGCGAAAGTTTTTCGCCTTCTAAAGATAAGTCTAACAGGTTTATGTAACGTGTATGCATCTTGTTTAATCAGCCAATTTTTAACGTCTTTATTTTTAAAGTTAGAATGTTTTTTAAATGTTGACAAGCCGGCGAAGCTTCCGGGCGTCTTGGGATCGAAGTACGACTCCATCAGTAAGTCAGCCAGGCCGAAGAAGATGATGTCAAGGAGGGAAGCTGCTGTTTACCGTGAATGCTCTTTGGCGTAACTGCTGTCGATTCGTCTGTGAATTCGTTAATATAGGACCAGCGTTCTTGATTTCCTATTAGCTCGCGAGGTATGTTTGAATCTTTGAGAGCGTCGGCCAAGAGCCGCCAACCGGTTGGTGGCGAAGAAGTTGTGCGTTTTCTCATAAGATCGTTCACCAAATCGACCATGTGTGTTTTAGGAATAGTTGCATCCTTCAAAATAAGTTCCCCTTTAGAATTCCAGGCCACGTCGGGATTGCTCTTCATGTGCGATAAAAGACGAGCAGCCTGTGTTTTCCATTTCTTTGGAACTGTTTCCAAGACTTGTTTCTCTATGCTGCTGCTGCTGCTGCTAGAGTCTGTAGATTCGGCAGAGTCCGCCGCCGCCGCCGCCGTCTTTTCCTTGGTTTCGAATTTTGTAACTATGCTGGGTTTGTCAATGTTCAAGTAACGATTCAAACTGTTGGTATACAGTTTGGCCTTATCATCGTCTGCAATATTCCTATGCAGAATATCGTACATCTGTGTGTCCAATTTCGATAGTGTTTTATCTAGCATCGTCTCCTTCCATTTCTCTATCTGCCTAGGTTCCACCAGAACCATTTTCTTCGTATGCTCCATATTATATTTTATTACTCAGCAATGTACCCAGAAAAGAAAGTACAGGAGTTAACAATGCTCCTATGAATCCGCCTGTCTGCACTATACGCTTCTTGATTTTTACCCGCGTCTTCTTGGATGCAAGCTTTCTCAACTTGTGTTTGAAGCGACCGAGTCTTTTCTTCTGAGCGTCTTTCAAAGGTACAGTTCCTTTTAAAATGTTGAGTGCACACTCGCAAAGGTAGCAAAGCAGAGAAGAGTTGCAGTCTTTTAAAATTCGTTTCCTTACTTTAGGCGAAGATTCTTTAAGCAGTCTGAGTTTCTCAAACTTCTCCTCAATGGGTTCGGACATTTTGGTTGAATGAGAGATGCTGCTCGAGTAGTCGTTTATATTCATTTCCTTACATAGACATAATGCGTCTCGCCTGGGAAAATGTTTGTTCTTATGCGGCAACGCTCATCAGTTTCCGGTCTCAGATCGACCAAAAGATATCCGAAAGGTGCCATAGTGGCATCTTGGAAGGCTTCTATCATGAAATTTGCCTTGCCTGGAAACATCTGACGGGCGAGTATTGCAACCTGCGTGCTGTCTCTAACATTTTTGAAGAGTACAAAGTAATGTGCATTCAAACTGATTGTTCTTGTGTGCTTTCCACTATAGAAAAGATTTTGCGTCAGGTAGAGTATAGAAACGTTCATATGATGGCTAATCTTTGTAAATAATTTGGTAACCCTCTCGTCAGTTTCACTCATAAGATCGTCTAAAATGAGCAGAGTCTTTTGCTTACCATCGAAAATAGCCAAGTCGGGCAATCCTTCGTGAAATTGGACGTGGGCGTATTTATCAAAGATTTCTTGGTATATACCAAAACACCAGATAATTTTTTCTATTGCAGGTTTGACCATATAGTCTAAATGATCTATAAATCGTAAAGTGAAGTTGGTTTTTCCTGATCCACTAGGCCCGCTGATTATTGCAGAGAATGGATGCCTCCAAGTTGGATCCATTTTAAAAAGTAAATACCTTTTGAAGCATACAACTCTTTTTATACGAGGTATATTCTTACAGTTCCAAGGATGCGCTCGTCGCATGAGGGACAGTGTGTTGCAATGTCCGCACAAGGATCGCACATATTCACATGCCTACACGGAAGAGATAATGACTGCACTTGCTTTTCTTTACAGAGTATACAAGTAACTGTTTTCTTCAGCTTTTCATTCTCCGCTTTAAGTTTCATAGTGCTATAATTTACAACGTTTTCATCTTCGCTGTGAATGCCCACCTCATCGTCGTCTTCACCTTGACACATTATACATTCACATTTGTAGTTTCCACAGACATCCATTTCGCATTTACTAATTTTAGGGCACATATCAATAGCCGTTGCTGCTCTTTAGAAGGTTTCAATATGAAATGCCTGTTAATGAAAAAAGAGGTGCTCTTATAGCGCCCGCCTTATAGTACATACAATGATATACTAGTCTATGTTCTATATAAAAAATATTCTGAACAAAGAATGATGACTAAGCATGTATAGCAGCTGCTACAGCAGCTGCAGCGTCAGCAGAAATTCCCCCTGGCGAAGCCAGGTGGGGGTGGGGGTGGGACCTGCCACCTCAGCATCCAGTGCTCAGCCAAGTGTGTCGATTTATAAACCAGTGGGCTAAGAAATCCAGGCATTAAAAGGGGTATCGATAACCACATCTGTTGCTGACGTCATGCTTCTTTTGTTGGTTTATCTTCGCATTCTTTTGTTGGGCTATCTTTTGGCCCATCACCTCCCCCGCAATTCTTTTGTCTGGGCTTTCTGATCCATTTGTTAACTACTCCAGTCAACTCTTTCTAACAGCTGTCTGAATGCAAGAATGGTATTGTCATTGATAGCTCTTGTTAGTCGGAAATTACTGGGTTTGTTATGGGGTTTGAGGGTGTTTTCAACCCAAGTTATGACAGGCAAGTGATCCGAGATGTCAGATACTATAATAGCAGAGTTAATAACCGAAGTGGTACAATTAGTAAAGATATTGTCAATTAATGTGGCTGTGGTGGTGGTTATCCTTGTAGGTTGGAGTATTGTAGGAAGAAAGTGGTGAGAAGTGAGACAGTCAATGAAATCAGTGGTAGGACTGTGAGAATCTGATGCTAATAAATTAATGTTAAAGTCTCCAGCTATAAAAATCCTCTTTTTCCTACTTTTATTGAGTGTTAGGGAGTCAACTAATGATTCAAATTCAGTGTTAAAAAGATCCAGGTTAGTGCCAGGTGCTCTGTAGATGACTCCTACTATAATATCCGTGTCCTTGAGAGAGGGGACAGTGATAAACAGGCTCTCAAAGGTGGTAAATTGTTCAGGGATGGTCATTTCTCTAAAGTCAATGCCCTCTCTGACAAAAAACCCAACACCCCCGCCCCCTCCCACCGTTCTATTTCTGTAGGCAAATTTGTAACCAGAAATGTTAATGGTGTCTGCCGTAGTATCATTTAACCAAGTCTCAGTAACTGCAAAAATCGAGGCAGGCAATTGTTGCAACAATGATTGAGCCTGATTCAATTTGGAGTTTATACTTCTAATGTTAAGATGCATTATGGTGAAGGATGGTGTGTCATTATGGAATCTATTTGCAGATTGCGTGGGAGTCAAATACTTGCATTCTCTTACGAGATCTATAAAGTAATTGGAATCGGAATCCAATTCATTAGTGTTGAAGCAAGGTTTGCTAAGATCCTCATCATCCGATATTTGTAAGATGTTAAATTTAGGAAATTTATCAAAATTCAATATGTTAGACGTTGGGTCAAGTTCCTCAGTGGATGATTGCGAATTTTCCATACAATCTTTGCACGCCCAGGAGTCCGCGTTTAAATCAATAGTAGGCCTATTATTAATGATACAATTTTCATGGCAAGGAGTGCCGCATAAAGTACAGATAAAGACATCTTCTGGCTTAATTATGTCCATGCAAACGTTACAGTGATTGAATGGGGCAGTTTGCCCGGCATTGTTCATCAATGTTGCTTAACGCCAAACACTAAATACAATCAAGGAACACAAACGATAAATTTAAAAAAGAACACTAGATTTGCAACTCCTGTTGCGGAATTGCCTTACATACAATACATACATACATACATTCATACATACATACATACATACATACATACATACATACATACATACATACATACATACATATATACATACTACATACATACATACATACACACACGCACACATGCATGACATACCTAAAAACGTGGCACGTAACCAGCCTGAATTAGACCGTAATTTGTCCGAACCACTGTGGACCAGCGAGTCAGGGACATTACATATCTCTCTCTCTCTCTCTCTCTCTCTCTCTCTCTCTCTCTCTCTCTCTCTCTCTCTCTCTCTCTCTCTCTCTCTCTCTCTCTCTCTCTCTCTCTCTCTCTCTCTCTCTCTCTCTCTCTCTCTCCTCTCTCTCCTCTCTCTCTCTCTCTCTCTCTCGTCTCTCTCTCTCTCTCTCTCTCTCTCTCTCTCTCCTCTCTCTCTCTCTCTCTCCTCTCTCTCTCTCTCCTCTCTCTCTCTCTCTCTCTCTCTCTCTCTCTCTCTCTCCACTATCTCTGTATGTGTCTATGTGTATATAGAGTCTAATAGACGCTTCCTTTACGTATTTATGACTGTGTCTTATCCTGTCGACTCATCCATTCTAAATACTCATTCGCCACCTGTCCTTCTTCTTCTTCGTCCAATTTACTCGGCGCTTCTCGAAACGTCATTCGTCGACTGTCGCATGTCTTATTACTGGAATAGTTGACTATATAGGATGACAAGTAGCTGAGCCACGGAAAAACACACTACACGCACACGCATGCACATGCACACGCACACGCATGCACATGCACACGCACACGCATGCACATGCACACGCACACGCATGCACATGCACACGCAAATGTGTCAGAAGCACATTTAGCAAGTCAGACATGTATAGAGATAAATAGACGTGCGACCAGAAAATGAAAGAAAGAGGAAAATGATGGAAGCAGACGAACAGACGGACGAACAGACGGACGAACAGACAGACGGACGGACGGACGCACATGCAGACGACGAACGTATGATAGTTTGACATATTATACGTGTATGATGTAGGTGAGAGGAAGACTCAGATAAAGAAAGAGTAAGGAAAGCAGACTGGATGTTTCTACACACACAAAAATCAACGTTCGGCTCCTAATATTTTTAATGACTTCAACCTTCGCTCTTATATCCTCGTGCTGTCCGTCATTCTTCTTTCTTTTCTTTGCTCTTCCTCCTCCTCCTCCTCTTCTTCTTCTTCTCATTCTTCTTCTTCTTCTTCTTCTTCTTCTTCTTCTTCTTTCTCTTCTTGCAATCTTCTTCTTCTTTTTCCTCCTCTTCTTCCTCTTCCTCTTTTTCTTCCTCTTCTTCTTTCTCTTCCTCTTCCTCTTCTGCTTTCTCTTCGCAACACCGACCTCACTTCACTCTCTTCAAACTGAACGCCTTGCATGTCACTCCTTATGCGACTCCTCATCGGAATAATACCCCGATCCTCCTTAATTCTCCGTCTCACTTTGTCTCCTTCTGATCTTCCTTTGCAAGCACCCCACCTCCTCCTCCTCCTCCTCCTCCTGTACCAGACTACCATATTTTCCTTTTCCATGCACTTTCAATCTCCAATCCTCTTTCTTCATAAACGGATTCTCCTGCAGTCTTTCCTTAATTTACCATTTCTTCCAATCTTTCTCCAGTTCTTCTCTTTCTGCCATTGCTCTTCATCTTCTCCGTCGTCGTCGTCGTCGTCGTCGTCGTCTTCTGATGGTCGGAGTCTGCTGCTGCTGCTGCTGCTGCTGCTAGGTCGAGATTACCTTTGCAGCAGCAGCAGCAGCAGCAGCAGCAGCTAATGCGACTACAGTCGTCGTCACCCGATGAGTTGTCGTAGGCCTACGTCCTTCCATCCTCGTCGTCGTCGTCGTCCTCCTCCTCGTCGTCGGCCATTAGTCTTCATTGGTGACCACACGGCGTCAAACGCTTGGCTTTCAGCACCCGGCAACATTCGCCTAATACCTATTTATGGTCACCGCTGTCGTCGTCTGCTACACTGCTGTGGCTGCTAGTGGTGGTGGTGGTGGTGGTGGTGGTCGCTGTGACATGTTTTCCTAGAACTAATATTGGTCCGAACGGCCGACCAAGGCGACACGGAAATTGCAGTCATCCTTCCTGTCTTCGTAGACACGACGCCACCGTTTCTTTTCCAGTTTTCCAGTCGCGACAACACTGCAATTTAACCTCATAAATTACAAGGAAGACTGATCCGCCGTGTCGGCCATGTTACATGCTTAGCAGCAGAAATATTGTAACGAAGGAAAATGGATATATATATATATATATATATATATATATATATATATATATTATACAGTGCTTAAAGTGTGGAAAAATAAGTGTCTGGACGCCCCTTATCTTTCCAGACTGTGCTGACTAATAAGTGGCAGGACGGTGCTCAGATTTTAAAATAAGTGCATGGACGTCCATGACCGTCCAGGCACACTTTAAGCCCTGTATATATATATATATATATATATATAATTATATATATATATATATATATAATTATATATATATGACATTGTGGGATGCGGTGGTGTAGTGCGTATGTTCGTTGCCTTAGGTCAGAATCCACCTCAAGTCGCCGCGTAGGGACCTTGTGCAAGTCCTTCACTCGCAATTGTTCAGCGCTTTGGCGTGAAACTCAGATTCAGTGTCCGCTCTGTAGTCGGGAGCGATTCTGAGTAGACATCTTGAAGGGGCGCTATAACAAATGCACATCCATACATGTAACGCATTGCATGGGGAAAATTCTGCAGAATTTAAGATGATGACAACCAGAGGCGGATCCAGGATTTCTGGTTAGGGGGGGGGGCGTAAATACTACCAATCCAATCCCGTAAATATATATATATATGAAATTAGATCACGCAAAACTATAATCCTTTTTATAGAAAATGTTATGGAACTTAAAAAAATATATACACTGTGTCCGGATAAAAAGTAGACCCCACAAAAAGTGTCATAACTCGGTCAAAACTCTTAGGATTTGTCTGAAATTTTAAGCAGAGCAACAGTGACCATATATACACGAGATCCTAAAGCCGATTAGAAATATTCGTGAGTTTGTCTAATTTATGAGCGTTTAAAATGCAGCACCAAAAAATTGAACTTTCCAACATGGAAAACCTGAAAGGAAGTGAAATTCAGCTATATCCGGTGTTCAAAATGTCCTCCTTGTTCACGGACACACGACCGTAGACGTAGACGCTACTGTTTGATGGTCCGGTCGATGATCACTTGGTCAGACACCTGCCACTCTTCAATCAGACGCGCCCTGCGCCCTACGGTTATCGATGTCATGAAAACGCGTGAACGTAAAACGCGCTCCTCCAGTCCGTGTACTCCGGATCAAGGGTCTGGACTGCTGGACGGCCACATCTGCGGGATATGAAACCGAGTGTCTCCCGGGACAACTATTACTCTACTACGTCTACGGTCGTGTGCCCTTGAACAAGGAGGACATTTTGAACACCGGATATAGCTGAATTTCACTTCCTTTCAGGTTTTCCATGTTGGAAAGTTCAATTTTTTGGTGCTGCATTTTAAACGCTCATAAATTAGACAAACTCACGAATATTTCTAATCGGCTTTAGGATCTCGTGTATATATGGTCACTGTTGCTCTGCTTAAAATTTCAGACAAATCCTAAGAGTTTTGACCGAGTTATTACACTTCTATTGGGGGTCTACTTTTTATCCGGACACAGTGTAGTTTCTCATATAAAACCACTGGTCTCCACTGAAGGTTACCAGTGAAACGATTATAAATCAGTTATCGGTTTTGATCATGCAACCCTTGATCCAAAAAGGAAATAATTAAGTGTCACATGCCAGTGGATTAAGCAGTGTCATTCTCCTTGGATGCTTTCTGGCGTAGGCATTGATAATGTCATCAATGTCTAACTTGATGTCCTTGTGGACAAACAATAAAATGAGTGCATTAAATCTGTCCTCGTTCATTGTACTTCGGAAACACGACTTCACAAATCGCAGACTAGAATTTGCTCGTTCAACACTGCAAGCTGTGACAGAAGTGAGCAGCAAAATGTGAATTATTGTGGTAATATTTGGATACATAATACGACAGGAGCGGCTGTCAGCGAGGGTGTCCGACAGGGTGCTTGGTGTGCTGTCAGCGTTTCTCCACATCTGCTGCCAAAGCTTTAACTCTTGATGAAAAGAATCCGGCGAAGGCAGGTCATCATGATAGTAATGAAGTATACCATCAGCAGTGAGTGCGTCGATGTTTGAAACATTAGATGGAATGAGACTTAGACCACGAATTGCTTGTTTTGCAAGATCTCCAAATCGTAGGCTAAACTGCTGAAGTAGACTGTCCAGAAATGGAAGATACATGTTTCGTTTGAAATGTTCATCTGGCGTTGCAGCGGGTGTGTTGCTTCGGTGAATCTGTTTTGAGCATATTCTTCGTGCAGTAATTGGTCCAGCGCCAGCTGTCTCTGCCATTTTAGTAGCTTTCTGGAAAACATGCTCCCATTCGCTGTCATCCTGTCGGGCATTGTTTAGTGCTGCTCTAACACTCGTCACCATTTCATATCCTTGGATCACGTCTAAAGATGAGCCTTGCTACTTCAAACATCCTATTCCCAAATTGCAATTATATTAGTTTTAGGTCAGTTTAGTTTGAGAACATTTGCTGCAGGTTTAGGGGGGGCGTACGCCGGCTCCGCCCCCCTCTAAATCCGCGCCTGACAACCGAGTGGGCTATGCACACGAAGCATACATTGTACGACGCAGCTACGCGTAGCTTAAGCTACCGGGGCACTCCATCAAGTGAAACTGTTTCCAGCACTAAATCGCAGATGCTTTACACCGACATTCACGATGGTGCAGCCGAATTAAGATGAGGGTTTCACCACGACGTATGGAGTCCGAGTCATCAATCGACCAAGATGGTCCCAGCCGATAACAGACCCATGGCCCGCCATGGAGAAATGGGAATTCAATTGACGGTGTCGATACGTCAATCATTGCTGCTGACAGATCGGTTGCCCGTGTAACCGAAAGACGGCTCTTATAAATAATATTAAAATTACAAGGTAGCAGGATTAACCGTACCGGTATAATACGTATAGGTTGCGTGAGACAGACTGTAGTCCAGGGCTTTTTTAACGTGTAGGCCTATAGGCCTAGTTTTACACAAAATGTGCAGTTGTAAATTAATTTGTGCAGTTGCAAAATCAATCTTGTGCAGTGAAAAACAGTCACTGTCATCCGATTAGGGGTTAAAAAAAAGCGGAATGGAAGCTCAGGGGCCGATCCAGGGGGGAGGGGCAAATCCGGCCATGACTCCCATTTAGAAATTTTCTTATTTCTCACTAGCCATTCTGGCGGGGACAGTGGACGTATAGCGCCCTCAGTTTCGTATTCCCATCCCCATGAGGTTTTCGCACAGGCTTTCAACAATACATTGGGAAAAGGGAGAGAAAAAAATTTAAAAGGCCATCAACTTTTTTTATGGGGAAAATGGTATGGTTTTTTCTGAAAAATGCCGCCCCCCTTCGGAACGTTCTGGATCTGTCACTGGTGTCAGGTCGAAAGCGACTCTAATTAGGAGTTTCTCTTTAAATGGCACTATATACAATCAATTGCGATGCGTACCGTCATGCCATGGACAATAATTACAGCATATACTGATGACGCGAATTTGCTGAAAACGTCATCTTTGAATTTTGATCCTGTGACGTAATCTTACACACATTGTTCGTTGCTAGGAAACGACCTCGAGAGAGATTCGTTTGAAAACGAGTTGAAAAAGTTCAGACTAACATGGACATTTCGATCAGAAGAAGTGCGAAAATTAAATGCGATGAGAAGAATTGTGCCATATGAAGACACATAATTTTTTGACCAGAAAGAAATGCCATATCGAACGGTATCATCATAAAAATTTCGATCAGAAAGAGAAATGTGACTGTTCCTGTTGAAGATTGAAGTCGATACGAAGTTTGAGTCTTCAATTGAGTTAAGTAGGCCTACGTTCAGTAACGTTCTTAATTTTGTAAAATTTATATTTATTTTTCTAACTCAAAATGAGCGAGCGATGGTGATTGAATTCGCACCGTAGAAATTCTGAGCTATGACTGAGATTCAGTGGCGGCGCCAGGGGGCTAGGGAGGGCTAAGCCCCCCAAAGAAAGTTCGTCAGTTTTTTGGCACAGGGGAAAACGAAATATTTTCATGAGATTGCACAACACCCCCCCCCCCCCTAAAACGTCATCAGGATTTTTGGGGAACAGGGAAATTAAATATGTCATATCGTGAAATATTAATATAAGTCCTATTCCTAAGATATCTGTTCAAATAATAATGCGAATCCAACAATTTTTGCCAGTTTAGTTTTCAAATCTGAACTCCACTTTGCTATTTTAATAGTAAATAAAATGCAGTGAAGGGAGTAACTTAAAATCAATTTTCTTGTTTGGGTCGTCACAACTTTGGAAATGCTACCAGCATGTCGACGCACTAAAAAGTGCTGTTAATTGTTAATCTGTTTGTTGCTTTTCGTTGTCGGTGGAGCGATTGTTGAAACATTTCTTATCCAGATCGTTCGTTTTTGGGGATTGCAAGAAACCGTCGGCGAATTAATTGTCATCAATCGGAAGGTGGCGATTCTTGCGACTGGAACGACATCTGCACATATCCCATATATGGTGCAAACTACGAACTGTTGCTTGTTAACGACACTGTCGTATCAAGGATGATTAGTGTCACCATCCTCTTTTCTCCAGGTTTGGGACTTGCACTGGCAAAGCGCGAGTAGGGACGTAGTTCCAGCTACTAAACCGGTAGATGCAATACTAGCGCAAGAATATCTAGACGGTTCTTATGGAAATATTCGTAAAGCGGAAATACACTGATCATTTAACAAATATTTTACTTTTACTTATTCGGAAATGTGTTGTTGCATTCTATATACCGTATCATATGCATGGCTATGCTAAACCTATCTGGTGTGTTGTGTAGTTGGAGTGATGGTTACGATGTGCTATCGTCGTCGGAGCCGCAAAGATCCTTCAGAAAGATTCGACATCCGTCGACAGAAGGCGCTTCTTATGGTTGGAATGACGAGCGACACCTGTCAACAGCCTGTAAGTTATTGAAGAAAGCAAGCTTAAGAATAGCATAGCAGCAGTCTTTGAGATCTCTCTCTAGACTCAGCCACTGCATTACTCTGACAGAACCCGTCACTGTTCTCAGCTGCCCTGGATGAAGAGTGACTGAAGCTAGTAGGCCTAATTGAAATTGGGCGTCATACTTAGGCTATTATTGAGGAGCGATTCCGTTGAATAAATTTTATAGGCAGATAATCCAAAACGATGAGGAATTGGGGATGGCGGCCTTAAGTTGAACAGAAAGTTGTCTCAATTAGTTGAATAACAACAAAGAGTGACTTAAGATAAAAGGAGTGAGAGGTGCAAGTAGTTGAATTATATGAAAGTGTGATTTTACAGTTATACGGAGAGAGCCTCAAGAATTTGAATTATAAAAAGTGTGGCCTTTAGCCGAATGGAAAGAGTCCCAAGGAGTTGAGTAGTAGGAAAGGACATGGCCTTAATTTGAACGTAGAGAGTCCACGGAGTTGAGTTGCTGGAAAGGGTGGAACACAGGCCAAAGAAGTTAAAGTGTAGGAAACGGTGACTCCAATGTCCTTCTATTGAATTAATATCTTTTTTATGTGCTGTGGGTGTTTATCTCTCCCTCGCTCCCTCCCTCCCTCTCTGTCTTTCTCTCTGTCTCTGTCTCTGTTTCTCTTTGTCTCTGTCTGTCTGTCTGTCTGTCTGTCTGTCTGTCTGTCTGTCTGTCTGTCTGTCTGTCTGTCTGTCTCTACATTATCTTTTAGAGTTTTTTAGTCATTATTCGGCTGTTTGAGAGTTCTCATCATTTCAATGGGAAAATGTATCACTAATGCTAGTCCCTAGGATACTCAAAAGTATGCAAAAATAATTTTGCGATTTTGACTTAGACATTCCATTCCCTACTACTTTCTATCTATCTATCTAAATAGCCCTGTTAAGGCGCTAGTACATGAAAGTTATAGAACCTGAAGTTGAAGGTGTTGATAAATTGCAGAGGCCATGGCAGACACTAGTCCGGCAGTTTTGGCACGGTCCGTCCTGCAGTGGCGGCCAGAGACTTGTCCGGCAGTTTTGGCACCGTCCGTCCTGGCGGCCAGAGAAGTCCGGCAGTTTTGGCACCGTCCGTCCTGGCCACCGGTCAGCTGTCGGCTCTGGTATCTGACATGGCGCGCTGGCTGTTGACTGGTACCTGGTTCCGGCATCGATCGAAGGTTGATCGCAATTCCGGAGAGGAGCGACAAAGACGATCCAGTTGACCGACCCTCGTGGAAGCACCTAGGTTTGTTTGAGTTTATCTTAATGTCAGACATATCTGATGCCTATTGGCTGCAGCTGATGAAATCGTCGTATCATGTGAGGATGCTATAGGTAGGCTATTGGGATGCAGTTCATGATAACAATCAGACGAACGCTTCTGCTTTTACATTTTCTCCTTCTCTTCTCTTCTATTGGTTCTGTTTGCCTAACTGTTTTGCTCTATTAATCCTTCTATCTGAGTCCTCTGTGCAACCAATTGTAAACTATCAGCATCATTACTTAAGCACTGTTTTATTTTATTTTGTTAACTTTGTCTCTATGATGTTTCATTTGATCTATTTTGTTGCTTTGGTTGCCAAATAATTTGATTTGATTTGATTTGATCCCATCGCTATTTGAACTTTAGTCTGATATCTTTCAACTTGCTTTCTCACGGTCGGCTGACTTCTTGTTTTTTCCAGTCTGTTAATGTTTTCTTGACTTCTGCATTTGGATTAGGAGTTTAGTCTGTGATTCTACGTGAAGCGAGCCTCGATTGATGTGTCTTTGTAGTCCTAAATGATGATATAATTATAGTTATATTTCAGGTTTGATTACTTAAATTACTTAGCATTTTTGTTAAATGATCACTGTATTTCCGCTTTAAGTAGGGCGTAGGCCTATATTCTTGATGTTGCCCACAAGACCGTAGGGGATGTTTTGGGTGTTTGACCCCCCCCCCAGAAACGAAATAATGTGCGTGTGTGTGTGAATTATACTTTGTAGGCAGTTTTGAAGTACGGAAGCGTACAAGTAGCCTACGTGTTTAGACTGTAGACCAATACATTTTTATTTTCTATAATTTAAGTGAATTTAGATTGAATCGCAGGCTAGCCTACATCTCTTTTTGATTATTAATTGGTAAGCGAGACATCAGAGTAACCAAGAAACCTATATATTGACTATTTATAATATACTGTGCATGATGTGGAAAATTGTGGTGTGCATAGGCCTATAGTGGGGCGCGGTGGTGTAGTGATGGCGTCGTTGCCTTGAAACCGGAAGATTCGAGGTTCGAATCCACCTCGCCGCGTAAGGACCTTGGGCAAGTCCTTCACTCACAATTGCTCAGCGCTTCGGCGTGAAACTCCGATGCAGTGTCCGCTCTGCATTCGGGAGCGCCTCTGGGTAGAGAGCTTGAAGGGGCGCTTTAACAAGTGCACATACATACACACGTGCCTAATTTTAATAACTGGAATTGATTTAACAACAATTATTAAGGTGTGTCGGTATTAGATGATGATAATGATCCGTGACACTATATAGAGGCAATTATTTATTAATGAAAGCGACTTCCTGAAAACTCTCCCACAATAAATTTTTTTAT
>OX457039.1:28454919-28512419 GCA_949752735.1 Lumbricus terrestris
TCTGTGTTTTTACTTGTGTCATTGCAATTAGATTTGAAAATACAGTTATTGGAATTTTAAAACATGACAAAATTAACTAATTTATAGCACTGAGCAGATCTTAATTACATTTATATGTTATGTAATGTGAATGTAGAGGTACATTCTACATACTGGCTGTGTGTAGGCTATTATGTTTAATGACTCTGGACATGGAAGCCATAGCCAAGAAGTCATATGAATACTGTGTATTATAATATAATAGACTGCTCATGGGTGAATAATTCTGAGCATTATCTATGTGCACATGTATAATATACACATGTATGTATACATATACACACGATACTCACGAGCACATATGCTGTTCATATATTCTCTGCAAACGAAGGATCAGTTTTCCTGAAACCTATTAGATTTTTGCTGTTGAAGCACTCCATCTTCCTCTGCCACTCTTCATCAGCTGCTTTTAACAAGGAATCTGGGCCAGAGCAGCTGTAGATCTGCTGGGCTACTTTCCATCCATCTCCCTTGGATTGCCTCCTTCCAGTCTTAGCAGTCTGTCTATAGATCTGCCTGCAATGCCCACACTGTGTTCCTGTACTAATGAACCTGGTGAGCCGGAAATAAATGCTGGCCAGTGTGTGGAGATATCTGACCAATGAGGAAGAGTATCGTCTACCTATCTGCAATCTGCATACCTGCCTGTTGAGGTGCTGGACTGCGTTTCTACTCAGGTAAAGTGTTTTCCATTTATAGACAGATTCTTTCTTGATGACCAGTTTTGGTATTCTTTGGCTGACTAAGCTAAAGAAGGCACTTGCCCAAAATTTAAGGATTGTGTAATTACATGTGTGTGTGTGTGTGTGTGTGTGTGTGTGTGTGTGTGTGTGTGTGTGTGTGTGTGTGTGTGTGTGTGTGTGTGTGTGTGTGTGGTGCGCGTTTGGGCATGGATATGTGCGTATGAATAAGTTGTAAAAAGATGCACAAACATTGCACATAATTATGTACTAATCTACATCTAAACTCTTATTTCATTACTAATATAATTATCATGATGCCCCAATCGATGGCCATATAAGTGAAGCTGCAGTTAAGAAATCTTAATTCGTTGGAGAAGCACGCTTGAAAAGTGGGTCAAGAAACGAAACGATCAGTAGGTTAGTGACTGGAAAGAGATAAAAGTCGTAAATTTAGAACTGAAAGACGACAGAACGCATCACACAGAGCAGAACAGGGAATTTGGAAGAAATTCAATTACAATACAGCAACGTTTTCAAAACTGGGTGCAACCAAAAAGTAGGCCATGAAGTAAAGGGATAGGCTGAGCCTTAGAAGTCTGGAATATAGGAGCCCTTGTCTGCCCTTGGCTGAGCCAAGCAGACAATGACATGAGAATGATGAGACTATGCCTGTCTTGCTGCAAACCCACATTGACTTATTGACTTCATGAATAACACCGAGTCTCATCTATCACATTGATGCTGTCAAGATAACTCACATTGTTACATTGCATAGGTACAACATTTCTTATTGAATTGCAATAAATTGTCATGCTTAATACTTTCTCAGTGTCCAACAAAAGCTGCATTATGGAGACGACCTTATTCACCCACAGTGCAATCAATATCCTATCAAGTCTGCAATAACTAAGAAAACTGAGGGAAGAAGTTGCAGTATCAGATTCTGTGGATCAGGTGGAATATAATTTTGCTTGTGAAAGAGATTGCGACATGGAGCACAGATTTACATGTACAGATGTAATGCATTGTAGACAATAAGACGGATATTAAACTGGATTCCTTACTCAGATGCGGCTTGTGAAATGAATGAATGATGGATGTGATTATGTGATATGCTGGGGCATGTAAGGTGGAATTCTACGAATATTTGGTGTATGAAAGTATAGGTTGTTTAACTTGTTTTATAAATGGCCCGAACAGTGAACATTGTTGAAAATTGTCATAATAGGCCTACTGGAGTTGAAGATTATCCCAGACTCTCAGCACATCGTTAATGATCAGTAATTCACCCAATCACGAGCAGTTTTGAAATGCATTCAGTTTATATTGGCTGTTAAACTATATTCAGAATTGGTACTGTTAAGTAGTCATCCGCATCACTAACTAATCCTCTCACTAACACTAACAGTATTTGTTGAATTGACTAGAGCTGAGTTAAATGCTTGCAGAAAACAAGCTGTCTGATATCAAAGCATATCGTTGTCATCCTCTTGACAGTTTGGCTAATTAATTCAAAATATCACTACGATGCTTTGTGCAGGGCGCTATAACAATCTAAGAGAGGTAGCTACTAATGCTGTTTCATGGCATCACTTGTCAGAGGCAGAATCAAAAGATCTTCTGACTTGAGCACCTATTTGACCAAAACAAATCAATATTAAAGGTGCATTGCTAACTCCCAATTTTTGCTCTTTCAACTCTCCTATAGTCTGATGACTGAGAAGTGGAAAGCTGAGTGGTCTATTTCCACGTAAGTTGCTGAGTAAGAGCAGGAGCACGAAACCAGGAAAATTAACCGAAGCATTATTCTGTGGACTTCAGTGATTGTAATTTATTTAGTGTTTTCTATTGTCAAGAAAACTGTTTGTTTACAGACAGTTTAAATGCTAAAGGTGAGTTTAAATGCTTGTTGTCTTTTCCTGCATTGAAACTGCCAGCTCGGACTAGAAAAGTGGATATAGTGACTGGACTTCACTGTTACAGTTCTGGAAACTGTCTGATCACCTTTCTGCTGCCGTGTGAAATTGGTTTCCTCTGCTCTCCATTTGGCTTTGATTAGTTGGAATATCGGCATGCTTTCCTAGCTCTTCGACTGTCTACAATAAGAAAGCCAGCTGAATGTTAACCACAATTTGTAATGTGTAGCATTATTACAATGCGGATTTGCTATATACTTCTTTTTGTTCGGACACAAGCAGCATTACTGTACATTTATTGTCTGTGAGCATTCTCAACACATTAGCCTTGGCTGAGATAATATTTTGAAAACAAGATGGAAAGTCTTAAGGCTGCAGGGAATCACATAACCACCTCAAGTTGTAAGTGGAGTAATTGTTCAAACGTGACAGATATTCTCTCACCAAACCCCTTTGATGGAAGTCATCCAACAGAGAAAATATCAATTATATTACATGGCACTTGTCAATAACTGTCCCAACTATTCCACGATTTTAATTTTTTGTACATGGTCACTTTATTATTAACAAAATAATTCCTTTCCATTCTTTCTTTTCACCATATGCTATTGCTGAAGTCTTACATTGTTTTCCATTCTGTTCATGGTTCATAACTTTCCTTTTCCAGATTACACGAGTACACGTCTTGGCAGCTGTAAGTAACGTTCTCATATTCCAGTTGTACTGTATTTTTATGCATTTTAACCTCATCTGTTTTGCTTCGTATGAGTAACACCAGAGGAATTATTTTTAGAAATTACTTTGCATTACAGTACTTCCATCTATCTATCCTTCCATCCATCCATCCATCCATCCAATCCCATCCATCCATCCATCCATCCATCCATCCATCCATCCATCCATCCATCCATACATGTCATTCTTCCATCTGTTTGTCCATCATACATCCATTTTATTCATCTCTCCATAAATATACCTGTCCGTCCATTCATCCATCCATGCAATCAACTAATCAATTATTTTATTGTATATAGTCAACCATCCAATTTACAGTTTAATAGTTGCATATCACATTGTCAATGGGGAAGGCCAGTAGGATAGGTCATGAAAGCATTGTTAATCAAACTAAATAGGGACACCTATATTAATTACCATACTAAAAAGATGCAATGGCAGAGAGTTGGTGTTAATTATGACAGTGAATGATTACTTCAACAAATCTTAACTAGGTTAGATAGATCTAACTCAAGATTAACAAAAGTAAGATGGAACAAAATTGATAGGTGGAAAAACTTATGCATGTATCCATCCATCCACCTAATGGTCTGTCTATCGATCGATCCATGTCTGCTTCATACATATACGGTAGGCTATATACAAACACATGCACACTTGTAGGTTACTTATGTGCATTTCATGTGTATCACATATCATATGTAAAAAAACACACACAGAAGAGAGAAAGGAATGTATTGGAATGAAGATTCTTAGAATGAAAATTATTTTAACAAAAATTATTAATGGACATTTTTAGAATGGAAATTCTACTTTTATGGTTTCCAGTGCATTAAGCATCAGCCAATAACTGTATTGTACACACTTAGCAGTGTGTACACATTTGTAAACACTGTATAGAGGACATGCATGCAGCAGATGAGAGACAGTGAAATATGAAAGGAGGCGTTTGCATGACTCTTACTTGACTGACATTCAGATCATGCAAGTATATATCTGCTTCACTTCATTTGCTCTACTACGATTGAAAGGCGAGACCAGAGATTAAAGAGACCGGCCATAGACTGCTGCTGCTGCTGCTGCTGCTGTGTGTTGATCTTGGCCTTGTCTGTTCGGCAATGCGTTAACAATGCTGCTTCCTCCTCCAACTGTCGTCATCGTCATCGTCATCGTCATCGTCGTCATGGCCATAGATGGCGCTTGCGTGTATGACTGGCGGACCGACCGACTGTAGCGACGCCGCCGCCACCGCCCTCTCCGCCTCCGTCTGGTGTCTGTTGCAGGTTCCCACGCACAGACATTATTATCACCGGTTCCCATGATAGACAGCAGCTGCAAGATGGACTGGAAGTTGGAGCTGGTGGTCAGAGCGGCAGTTGAGGCAGCGGTGTGCCGTATGGGTGGCACGCAGATGAACGCCAGGACGCAGCGGTGTAAAGAATGGGTTTTCGCTGTGTGTCTGCGAAGAGACTTTTAGTAATCGGTGTTGAAGCGGTAATGGGTCTACACTGGCGGCCGATGATGTGAAGTTTTTTTAGTGGAGGGTCTGAGACTAAGTGTCTGGAATTTCACAGCGTCTATTCGGGTATATTATATATCTGGCTATTTGACGATGTTTCCTTCCTGATGTGTTGTGATGACCACATGGTGTAGAAGATCAACTGCTCTCAATCGCAGACAATGAATGAACTCTGCTCAACCAAGGTCAGCATTCTTTGTGATGATTTGCCATGATTTTCATCTGTATAATACGTATTGACTTTTCTATTTCTAACCTACTGCTAGATATAATTTTTATTTAAAGCACGTATTTGCAATCATTATTAAATACACCGGTTTTCTCAGTGAGTTTTAAAATAACTCGTCAATTGATGTCAATGACTCTTATGTATGAATCCATATCTGGTGTAGCCTAATTGTCAAGTCTTCTGATTCTAATTCACTTCTCAGATGAAGTCCTGCTAAACAGTTGCTCAATAGTTGATTGAAATTTGAGATTCATGTAAGAGTGCAGTGTCAACTATCTTGTGTCATGCAGGTAAAATATAAGATTATTGTTTCATTGTATGTGTAAATATTTAGAAATTTCAGTAACACTAACCTCATCTGACTGACTGTATTAGCAGCCAAACGTTTAGTCAAAATAGTTTCTGCTGAATATTACTATTGCATGGTTGTCTGTTAGTACCAACAACTTGCATAGTGGTTCATCAGATGGTAGTCCATGCTACTTAGTCAGTAGCAGACGTACCTTGATGCCTGTTTTGAGGAGGAAGTCATGCTGTAGATAAGGTATAATAGTTATCTTAAATTTGTAATTGCCGAACTGATATGCTTCTAGTGTTTGTTCAACTTGAAGATAATATTTTTAGTTAAAAGATTAACTGTATAGGAAGGAATTCATGTCTTCCATTCAAAGTGTACACCTTAGTATCTGCACGCCCAGCAGCTCCTCTATATGTTTCAAAGCCTATCTTAAATACTTTTGCGGACATATAAGCTTGATTGCAACAGCCCATCTGGCCAAGTGTCATGTTAGAATGTTGGATGGAGACTCTGACTTCCAAGGTCACCATCCTGACGCCTACAATGTCATCGAACGATGGTACCTGTGCAAAGCACTGCTGAACAAAGCCAAACATTTGAATGGATGATTGATCAAACGAGAACCACTCGGCCGTAAACTGTCATGGCCCAATTGTTGAATTTAACAATCAAATTTTGTGTCATGTTGTCCTTGCACGGGCCGAGCTTGACCTTCATTCCAAGGAATCTATCTTCCTTCTTTTAATTCCTTGCATCGTAACAGAGACATGAGAATGTGTGAAGTATGGATAGATGATCATCATTAACCATTTCATTCTTCTGTTACAAACTTGTGATTGATAGACGTAGATATTTATGTTGTCGAGTTGACGAGGTCCTCAGATATATTTCAATGCTTATTATCAACAATAATTATTTATCAGACTTCGCCATGTCTGGTAACGTCTGAAATTTCTGACAAGACAAACTGTCTAAATACTTGACTGTCTGGCGCATAACCAGACACCTGTCAACCATATCTATGACTCAGCCAACTTATTGGTTGCTCCTTTGTTTAGCAACAATGTAAAATGCTTGTAACCAATGCTACAGATGTAATGACATGTGCACTCAGCTTCCACTGTCTGTTGAACAGTTATGGTTTTCTTCGAAAGGAAAACTGGTTTTCACGTCTTTGGACATTTGCAAGTCTCCATGAAATTCACTAGTTGCAGCTATTCTTGACGAAGAACAGAGCCTTATCGCAGCCATGGGGCATCAGCCATAGCAAGAAGAATTAGTGACATCGTTTCTTAGCCTCAGCACATGAATGTGGGTAGCCAGTCCCCTCCCTCACAAGCTGATCATCCCACTGACAGTATGGTCAGTATTATAATTATTATTACTGAATTGGGAAGGTGTGCAGAGGTATCGGAAATCTTAAACCATACTTATGCTCTGGTGAGGCAGATATATTTAACACTTCTTGTCTTTCTATTTATCACTGCAGAAAAAGGAAGACTCTTCTTGTAAGAGCTGCCGAACCTTTTGCAGTGAATCAATTACCGTACGTCGCAAAATGTTATCTACTGGCAAAATTAATGGAAGCATAGTTTCTGCAGAGGGTAAAGATCACTGACCCCATGGGATCAAGATTGAAGTACAAACTCCATGATAAATTCGTGGGCATTGCTACAGGTGAAGCCCTTCTAAGCAGGAGAATCTATAATGTTATTTGTTCCATGACAGGAAGCCAGCGCAGTGTTTCTGGCATGTATGTCCTGATATATGATAGGTCTTAGGCATTAATAGGGAAGTTGGTCACATCTCAGGCTGCAGAGCTGAGGATGGACTGTGGAAACTAAAATTTTGGCAGCCTGCCTGCAAGAGATGGAACTGAGTATTGTAGGTCAATGCGGTGCCACATGACAGATAGCGCTGTGTGACAGATAGCACTATGTGACCGTTGGTGGTATGGTGCAACTGATAGTCACAGAACATGCACAGGAAATGCGTGTGGGCAACCATTGTGTCTTGTCATATTTATAGGTTTATGCAGCGTCTCTCACGGAATAGCTATTCAGAGGCACTCTCAGTACGGAAGCGCGGGGGTGGGGAGTTTTCATGTCACATATGAAGAGTCGATGCCAATCAAGAAGTTGTTGCTTTAACGCTTCTTTATCAGTTTTTTTTCAGCTGAAATCAATCTCTGTTTATATTTCTGTGGCAATGGCCTGCATGGCATGGATGACATGCATGACATGGATGCATGACATTCATGACATGAATGCATGACATGGATGCATGACATGGATGCATGACATGCATGACATGGATGCATGACATGCATGACATGGATGCATGACATGCATGACATGGATGCATGACATGCATGACATGGATATAGGCAACCGAAAGACAAATGCATCAGATAGCTGATTAAACCAGTTATGGTAAATGTCACCAGCATACAGCATGCAGCAATCAGCATTCCTGCACTCAGAGTAGATATGGTCATCTGAGTCAGAATGTACAATTACTGGATTACAGTCAATAATATTACAGTCTACCTTCAGCAAAGACAATTGGGAATGCTGGTTTGGCATGATGGTGTGTCTAATGACAGGAGCTGTTTTTGTTCCTTCTTTTGATGTGCTCACATAATTCAACACAGAGATCTTTTATTTCACTGACTCAGCTACTCTTTTGTAGACTTTGTGGAACAGCCTTTGGGAGGACTGAGTTATTGTCTGTTTAAGCCGACCATAATGGTGGCTGTAGGCTGTGTAGCAGCATGCATGGGCATGGAAGCCAGTGCAGTGTTTTTTTATCAATTTTTGTTTCTCACTGGGCTCAGTTTTTCCTTCTGCTTACCTTGTACAAAATCTGTTTGACGAGGATCTTCTCTGGTGTAACGGTGTTGATGCCTAAAACATGGAGTCCAGATGTATTGATGTCATTATCAGATACGTCTAAAAATTATGGTAGTTCGTTTATCTGGTGAAACATTTATGGTTTTTGTGGACATCTGAGAAATCATTGCAAGCTCTGCTTCTTTAAACGTTTCGGTAGTTATTCACTTTCTCAATAGGTCAACTTTGCAGGTATAGGCTTGCATGTTGTATGTTAATTTTTTGCTAAGATAAAGATGATTGATGGTGGTGTAGCAATAAATCCTGCTTTTCTATTGTCTGTTATTCTCTGCCTTTTAATTTCTTTTTCTCTTGTTGAATTGCTTTCTTCTTAACAACCATCTTGAAATCATCTCCATCTAAATCCAGCTGCCATCGTCTTCCCCCTTTAACTTGTATCTTCTTTTGTTTATCTGTGAGGTATGCTACATGTGAACACTGTTTAATGTCAGGGCCTTCCAATAATCAAACTCCTTAGCCATCATCTTTAATGTATGAGTAACTGCAGATGCCAAATGCAATGACCTCCTTTTTAACCCAAGACCCCCTGTGATAATAGTCTTCTAAGTCAAGTAGCTATAGATCTGAAAGGCTAATATTGCTTCTGGCCAAGCAACAGCAGTTGTCCTGGAAATTGCAGAGTCATGAAAACTTCAATGTGCCAATAAAATGCATGGCAAGAACGTCTGTTTGATGCTGGCTGGTATCTGTGTCTGTGTGAGGTGCTGAATGAGGATTCTCTATTGTTTGTTGGTTCATTCAGTATAGTGTGTATTTTGCATCACTATTCAAAAGCACATCCAGCCCAACTACAGTGGAGGGAAGAGTTTCAGATGCCGCTGAGTGATGTGATATAGGAGAAATGACCAGTTAGAATCTGAAAAGGAAGTCACATGACACACTGGATTCCACCAACTGCAGACTTGAATTCTGAGAGCTTTGGAATAGAAGGCCAATATATAATTATATGGTTTTAAATATTTTGAATTATGTTGACTAGTGTGACAGAAGTTCTTGCTGTCCAATCTTTCCCGATGCAGTGCCTGTATTAATGAGTTGTCTATTCTAATGTGACTAATGACCCAAGGACATTGGCAAGACTGACTGCTGAACTTAATGAAATAGTTTTTGGGTAACTGACCTGCAACTCATGCAATTCCTAGAAGCATGAGCAAAGAGCATGCTAAGAAATTTTCGTGCTCGGTTTTAGCTAACATCTGCTCGTGGCCAGACAATTAAGCCTTTGATCAAGAATATGACTGATTCAGATTTCATTGAAGGCGTCTTGTTTAAAATGCAGATATTCTCTGAAAGTTTTACTAAAATAACCCATATGAATGTGACAGATATGGGTCTTACATATGAATTTTCTTTTAAGGAACACATTCGTGTAGATGGCAGTAGCATAGGCTCTCAAAATAGTCTTGTGATTGATGAATGCTATTCAAATGTTATTTGGTGATGAATTGCAGATATCTGCTGATCAACTCCAATAAGACCTGCCAGAATTCTTTACTAGGTTCAGCTGCCTACATTCTGTCGGGACACAGAGTTCTGCTGGAGTTATTCTAGAATGGTATGCGGCCCAGAAACAATTTGGTCGACTGGTTAAGACCCGGAGAGGAAATGGAGGTGGAACTCTGATTCGCCTCTGATCCGCTATCAACACAACTGGACAATTTGACCGGGATAATTGAACGACTGGTCTCCTGTCAGCGGAGAATATATTGGTCGGAAGGATTTATTCAATGGCAGGAAGGAAGATGGAGGGATTTTACGATAGGGGATTAGTCTGGACATTCTGTAAGGCCCCAGACAGACAGAAGAATTGGAAATAATTGAAATTGAGAGTGCATGGACGTGACACGGGAATAGGTATTCCAAAGGTTGCAGGCCAAATGAGTCATGACCTTGGCCATTGTAAATGGTTTCATGCAGGTCGAGTTTTCAGTTTTACTTTTCCAGCAATTGCCTTTACAACTTAGTTTACAATAAATTGCACAAATGACACGGACTCCAGCAGTAATGTAATGTAGCAAGCCATTAAATTATATAGCGCCCATATGAGCCCCTTGAAAGCAGTTCTACAGGTGGTTGTTACAGTCCTATCATTTTAATCTGCTCAGTTTACTTTCCTGGAAAAATCGTGGCAATTAAACAACAGTGCTCCAACTGAGAGACAAAGTAACTGATTCTTACAAGGTTCTAAACTAATGATAAGAGCCAGATAAAAAAAATTAAGAGTTTGAATCCATATATTCATTTTTCACTTTTGGTAGATTATGTCTATTTTATTAACCAGAGTTGCTTTTAATGGTTTTGATTTGATCAGAATTGTCTTATAAAAAGTTATAAAGACCATGACAATTTATTATTATATTGTACAATTTGCCTTAGATTCACAGAGTAGGCCTATTGATAGGCAGGTAGGTAGACATTGGTGGCTTTTACTTAATCAGTTTATGAAAGGATGGACTCTCATTACTATAGACTTTTTAGCATGTGCATGGTCACACAGAAATGTGGATATCAGTCATATGAAATATCTGGATCTTCAAGAACAGAATATGCAATTTACAGTAAACTAATGCTATCACCAAAATAGCTTTTTAATGACCAAGTAGGCCTATATCGTTAACCTTATCTCTATCTGCAATATTGCACGATTGTTTCAGGCACAAAATATTTAATCTATGTGTTAAAGAGTTCTTGCAAGATTATGATAAATGTTAATATACCTTAATGATAAGATCGAGGGACTTTGTCTCCTAGTTGGAGCATTACTGTTTAAATGCCTAAGTTTAAATGCAAATATTCATGAAATGTTCCAGGTTGATTAGATCTTATAAAATCAATCTCTAGTCTTCAAAGGCTCCACATCTGATCTTATTTCCCAACTTCCATTTTTTAAAATCTCCAGTCATGGATAGGTACTAATAAAAATCTTCCATTAATAAAATTGTTTAAGTTTCACAGGAAGCTGACCTGGTTGCAAGCAATCCAGCTGGTTGGATTATTGTATCTCATTTATTACTAACATCTGTAGGAGTGACATTCATAAGCTGCAACTTGGTAGCCTAATAATTTTTTAGATCGAACCACAGGTAAGACCATTTATTTCACAGTGATATATTGCATCAATCTTGTATACATTATTGCACTGGCTGCCAGTTGATCAGAGAGTGGCGGCGTTACCATAGGTCGCAGCAGGTCATTTGACTTCTGCCTATTTTGGTCCTGACCTGCCTTATGACCTGGCAAAACTTATTTTTAAGTGACAGAATTGTTAATATTGTTTTTGCATTGATCTGCTGAATAACTTTCATGACCCTTATACGACCTGCTGATATTGTATGGATGCCACAAGTTTAATATTGTCGACTATCATCAGTCCATCTCTGCTCCTTACTCACCTCTTATGCAAGGAAATATTGCACTCAGCAGGGAATAATGTAGACATTGCCTCTTGCTGTGAGTCACAAAAGAACTGTTGGCCTAATGGGCTTCAGAGCTTTCTTGGAAGCTGGTCCGAAGCTCTGGAATTTCCTGCTCTGCTGTGTCTACATGTTCCTTTGTCTCTTTCTTGTCTTTCAGGTCCAAACAAAAGACTTGCAATCTTTAATATTGTTTACCCACCATAGCATGGTTGTCTGATTTCATGAACACTTGCATCTTGACTTCACCTCTCAATGGAGCATGAGTTTTTACTTAGATTTTACTTTAAGCGACTATAGAGCAATGCCTTTTGCACTTTATGATAATGGCATAATAGAAGCCATTAGTCTACTTGAGAATAAAAGTTATATTTCCTGTCTTCATAGATTCATTGGTTGTCAGTTTGGACAAGGATATGAATAGTTTAAGGGGATGATACATGCAGCTGAATTCTAGGAAACACAGAATTCTTGTAATGCCGACCTGAGAAACGGATACAATTATCGTTTGTTGATATTTATATCAGTTTCTTATGTTATTCGCAATACTAGATTTCTGGGTATCCTAGAAGTCAGCTGCACATTGTTGGTGGGCTGGCCGCCCAGGTGGGTGGGGCTTTGAGGTTAATGCTGCTTTGATTCCAGCAATTGGAACTACAGAAACTCTTGAATTATGCACTTGACATTGTGTGCCCGTAGTTAAAAAGTTACACGTATGTGTATGTTTAATTGTATATACATGTATATATATTGTATATGTACATACATATTTACAGGGATGATAAATTATGATACATCATACATGCATCGTTTGTAGTCTGTTTGATGTCTATATGACCATGTATAGCAACTGTTGTATAATCAGCCAACTATGCAGTTTCAGCAGGAGGTCATGTTATGGTCATGGGAGTCACGTCAGGAGGTCTGAGAAATGAAATATAAAGATAATATTTCAAATTTAAAGTGAATTTTGTCATAAGGCAGGTCAAGACTCAAATAGGCTGGTCAATGGTCATGACCTGTGGCAACATATGGTGACACAGCTATTATGGATATTCCAAACCCCATATAATGACCCTTGCAAGACAATTTTTAAGCATCTGGAGCTTAGATTTCAAGGGTATATGCCATACATTAAGAACGACCAAGATTTAGAGATCTCATCTTTCAGATCATTTCATCTCTCAACCTCTTAGCAACCAAAATTCATCGGAAAACGTTAGAACTCTTGATGTCGTTGTTAGATAACTTACTCTGACTTGACATATATCTTCCATTTGCAGGTCTTGTTCCTTTGGGCATTTCATCCGATCAGGCATTCTGTGACTGATGACTGATGGCTAAAACCGAGGCTGCTGACTTGATGCTTCATTACACGACTATATGCATATAGTGAGATGTATGGGTTACACTCTTTTAATAAAAGCAGTTCCTGTGGCTTAAAAATCATCTGCTATGGTCGTTACATTATCAGAAGCATCAGCTTTATTAACTTCCTGTTGAATGGCATATTTATTTTTAACCCTTTGACAACAAGCAGCTTTGATCCCAGTCACTTTTAGTACGTGCTGGTCCTTAAAAAGGGTTGAACCCTTAGTACCATCATGTCTTTATTGAATGTATATCGCAACATATCACTGTCTTCGATTGTTGATTTCTCTCAAAGTTGATTCAATTGAAGAACTAGTTGCTGTGCCTATGTCTTTAGAATTGTTTACACTCTTGAGTCCAATGCATTTGCCAGAGATATCTCTTATGACATTGAACCGTGACCCCGAATTCTGTATAATATATCACAATGTATCTATAGATTGCCATCACTATTACTAGATGACTATCAGATGCCATTTACTTAGTTAGTGAGATAATCAAACAAGAACTATACAATTATTACAAGCAGTTACACCCACTTAGCAAGCGAGTCACCCAGTTTCAAGTATTTAAGCCGTATGTATGTATGTATGTATGTATGTATGTATGTATGTATGTATGTATGTATGTATGTATGTATGTATGTATGTATGTATGTATGTATGTATGTATGTATGTATGTATATGACCATTTATATAGCGCCTTAACAAGAATCTCACGAAGGCGCTTAATGTAGCTACCCAACAGATGTGTATAAATTGCATACAAATTGCGTAAGTTGCAATGTCGAACAGCAGTTTCTGATCGGTTAAAACTCACATCATATTATTTTCAATGCAACCTCAGAGCTGGCCCCCCTCCTTTGTTTTGTTGCCTCATAGTTACAGATGTGTGTGTATGTGTGTGTGTATGTGTGTGTGTGCGTGTGTATGTGTGTGTGTGTGTGTGCGTGTGTGTGTGTCCCGGTGCGTGCGTGTGTGTGTGGCATTTTTCTTGTCCCACATCTTTTGTCCAGACCAGTGCTGCAATGCAGCTGTTTTCTTGTCACATCTCAGAAAGATTGTGAAAATTGGATGAGGCTTAATTTTTCCAGAGATCAATCATTTTCTACATCTAGCCTAATTCTTTATTCCTCAGCTGTCACCACAACCTTCATTAGACAGTCATAGTGATGATGATGATGATGATGATGATGGTGGTGGTGGTGGTGGTGGTGGTGGTGGTGGTGGTGGTGGTGGTGATTATGATGATGGTGATGGTGGTGATGATGATGATGATGATGATGATGGTGTTGGTTGTGGTGGTATTGGTATTGGTATTAGTGGTGGTGGTATTGGTGGTGGTAGTGTGGTGGTGTGGTGGTGGTGATGATGACAATGATGATGGTTGTGGTGGAAGTGGTGGTGGTGGTGGTGCTGCTGCTGCTGCTGCTGATGATGGTGGTGGTGGTGGTGGTGGTGGTGGCGGCGGCGGTGGTGGTGGTGGTGGTGGTGGTGATGGTGGGGTGGTGATTTGGTGTTGATAATGATGACGATCATGATGACCATGATCATGATTGTGGTGGCTGTGGCAACGACGATGATGATAATGATGGTGATGACAGTGTCGATGATAACAAAAGTAGGCCTAATTTTTATCTCTTTTGATGAATTCCGTGGATACATTTTAGAAATTTACACGATGCACATGTTGCTTGCTATTAGTAGGTAAGGGTCTTGCAAGGCTCACTAGCTGCACTTAGACCGGCAGGAATTTTGATATCAATACTTTGCGTAATATTATTAGGTAGCTTTTAACCTGCCATCTGTTGATCAGTGCTTTTGATGAATTGCTGGAGCAGGTCAGACGGGTTGTCAATCAGCAATGATTGAGTGCAATGTGCAGGCAACAGTAATTTGATTTCATATTTAGGTCATATTCTGTTCTACATATGCATTCTAGAATAGATCTGTGATCTATAATCTAATAAATCCTTGGTGCATTAATGCCATACGGAAAGTGGTTGGGGAGGTTTGTTCAGGATGCAAGTAAAATTTCTTTCCTCAAACTTCAGCACAGGTATGTGTTAAGAGAGCTGCAAGCAGTGGCGGATTTAGTCCAGGCCCGGGGGGTCTGGTCGCCCCCCCCGTGCCCCTGTTGGGTAAAAAATGGCGCCCCCTCTGGCCCGGCCCGTACTTATTACTTAAACCTAAAATGTCCTTTAGGGAAACTAAATTCTCATACTTTTATCAGTGACTTTACGCAATCACACCATGAATTTAACATTCATTAGCCTACAGAATTATTTATATTTATTTTATTTATGGCGGTCATTACTTATTTTCATTCATTCGTATGGCGGCCATTAGGCCTACCTATTTTTATTTATTACTATGGCACATTGCATTCATATGTATTATATAGTTACCGGATAGCTAATTGCCTATGAAAGTTCGGTTTATCACTCCCTCATGGATATCCCAGGATTGTTTGGAGAAAAGCCTACGAACCTCATGTCAAATCCCAGGATTCTCTTGGGCGAATCCCAGTATTCCTAGAGGCAAATCACATCAAAGAACAGGCGGCACAACACTCTTCGCTTTAAATGCAAATTTCTGAGCAATGATACAAAATTGTATAAAACCTGCCTAGGGATTTTGAGTTGAGGGACATACAAAACTATCAACGTAACTACATTACGCTGACGGTCGACCAGATGATAAAAAAAGTCAAAAGATTTTCTGGGAAAGATCACCAAAAATTTTGACCCCCTCGAAACTTTCTGTATCCGTCCCTGAAAAGAGGAATTAATGAAAACAATCCTGCTGAAATTGCAGCTGGATGAACAATAATTTTAAATTAAATAGAAGTTATATTGATGAAAAATATTTTCTGACGAAATAGAAGCGGGGTTGATTAAGCAAATTCTTGCCTAAACAGAAGCTGGATCGATGAAAATGATTCTCGCCAAATTAGAAGTTGGATTGATTAAAAATAAAAATGCTGCAACGAGCGAATAATTCACGATGCTAAAATAGGCTACACGTTTACCTGGATCAATATCCTATAAATAGCATTAATAAATATTTGTTATATAAGCATAAATTTATGTAACTCAAGTAAGTAGTCAAGCGCACAAGTTAAAAAAAGTTTCTGTTTTAGATTCTTGATTCTGTTTGATGTACTCGGAAAAATCGGATTAATTATAACTAATTTACTGTTTTTAACTATGTAAGTACAGGCGCCCTCTTGAAATTCTCCTCGCACCCCCCGTGCAAGAAAACCTAAATCCGCCACTGGCTGCAAGGTCCTGTACCTAATTTATATGGTGCAACAGTAGATTCTGTGCATTACTAAGAAATTACTAGAGGCTTCTGTTGATTTCAGTTAATAGATTAGATTAGACTTTTGATGTAGCAATAACTGTCAGTCTGGTTAAAAATTAGCTTGCCATTGAAAGCCAGATGTACCTAGTTGCATAGGTGGATCAGAATATAAACCTTGTAAGGGATGATTTTAGTTTAATATTGACTCATTTATCAATTCACATACATGAAGAGGGCACACAAAATCTTTTGTAAAAGAATGCTCAGTGCTGTCAGTGTTGGTCAATGGACAAAATGATTTATAATTGTGGTCTTAGGATATGTGCGACTCGGTGGCCTATCAGTAATGCGCTTGCTCACAGAGCATGCGGTTGCGGGTTCGAACCCAGGTAACGACCTAGGGCAAGTTGTTTGCGCACACGTGCCTCTGTCACTTAAGATATACTCACCCCCAAAAGCTAAGTTGTGGGCATGAGATCACTGACAAGTGAATTGAATGGATGAGATAGTTAAGGCCAGAGATTTAAAAGTCAGAGAGACAAATAGACAAGTAAATAGCTACTCGAAGATGCTGTTCGTGGGGGGGGGGGGCGAGCCCGGTAGCGCATTGGTTAATACACTGGCATGGAGAGTGAGAGGTAACAAGATTGTGCCTTGTATAGGGCGGACATGTTTTGTAGACTGCTATTAGCGCCTTGTATTGCAGGTTGTCTGTTCAATTAGTAATGAAGTTTGATGTTAACTGAGATTGCTGCATAACTTGTACATATACAGCGCTGTGCGTTTGCAGGCATTTCATTAAAAAAAATTATTATTATTCATTGTCCTTAAATGGGACTGCAAAGTGCAATTACAGATGAGTCTGGTGCAATTACAGATGTGTCTGTTTCAATGCAAATTTGCTGTGGAGGGAATCCAGCATATTGGATGCACAAAGGCCAGGTGTGCGATATGATCTCATAGAGTGAATCATAGATGTAGGTATGCTGCAGCTGTAGACATACATGTGTAATAGTGTATGACTCTTATGACTGAGAATTCTGTATTGACAGGGCTTCCAATTTACGGTGTGTCATGTTACACCAATGAATGATGAATTTCTGTCAAGTAGCCATATTTTGACAAATTATTTTTAAGCCAGTGTTTCGCTACATTTCTTGCCATACTTGGAGGAAAATAAGTTTGAGGTCATTTATGATAAACCTGAACCTTGTTTCAAACTTATCTACTAAACCTCATTAACTATAGTGACAAATAATGTCAGAATTATTCTGGCACTTCTAAGTGGTATTCCTAGAGTTTTAAAA
This sequence comes from Lumbricus terrestris, assembly GCA_949752735.1. Taxonomy (NCBI): domain Eukaryota; kingdom Metazoa; phylum Annelida; class Clitellata; order Crassiclitellata; family Lumbricidae; genus Lumbricus; species Lumbricus terrestris. Next base: position 28,472,648 of record OX457039.1, read on the forward strand.
AATGTATTTATAACACTTAGCTCAGATAGTAGTAGGATTTTGGAAATGGTCCATTTTGCCTAAATCAAAATTCTCCATGTCATATAATGTTTGATTTGGTGAAATGCAATTTGAATCATAGCTCTGCTTGATTTCTGTATAAAGCAATGCTCGTTTTTCACTGGAATTGTGTTGCTTGTCTTTGCCGTGTCTTCAACAAGTAAACATCTGAAATGAAATTAATTGCCGTGTTTCCCTATTTCCTTCCATCTGAGTCTCTGTCCAGTCATTGTTAGAGATTCATTTCCTCTTTGGCTTTTCCCATTGATTAGTAGCCGGGCGGGGGGGGAGCAGGGCGAATTTTTATGCTGATTGGCAGATTTTGAAAGGATCTTCTGCTTTTTTTCGTTTGGTTGAATCCAGTGAACAGTTTTCTGGATGTAGTCTTCGAAATGCAATTTTCATTGCAGATTGCAAAACATTTGCGCTGACAGATGCGTTTGTGTGCCTTTCATGCTCTTGATACTTGGTAGCAGCTATTCACTGCTGCTGATGCTGGTGGTGGAGATACTGGTGGTCAGAGTAGTGGTGGTGGTGGGTGGTGGTGGTGGAGATGCTGGTGGTCAGAGTAGTGATGGTGGGTGGTGGTGGTGGTGGAGGAGATGGTTGCAGTGGAGATGATGGTGCTGTTGATGCTGCTGACAGAAGCTGAAAGAATGGAACGGGAAGCAGATGACAAAGGCAGTTATTTTGGTCAGTTGTCAAGACTGAAGCCTTGAGGATTATAACGGCCGCTTTCTTGCAAGAGACAAAAACTGTTCCTTTCTTTCACTACTCCATATTCTTTGTTTGTAAGAAGGATGCTTAACAATGGCTGTGTCATGCATTTGGCTGACTTTGCAACAATATGCATCTGATAAATAATGATGTCTGGTTTTTGATTAATGTGCAATAGCCCATTAACACAGGCTTCTCTGGCATGCAGCCTATGATGTTAAGAATTTGTGTAAATTATGATTAAGGATTTGTACAAATAAAGAGTTTCAGGTATTCCAGCAGAATTGAAGTTAAATTCTACTCTTTTTACAGAGTTTTCAGGTGTGGGTTTTTAGCGTATGATGATTATAACTGCATGTAAGCTGCCTCTAAGGGGCCGTCCATAAAGTACGTCACGCTCCAGGGGGGGAGGGGGTGCAAGAAAGTGTGACAGTGTGTGACAGGGGGGAGGGGGGGGTCAGGCCATGTGTGACGTCACACATTTATATTTTAAATTCTTTTATATTTTTTTGTTCTTAGTACCTAAAATCCGACCCGGCTCGGCCAGGCGTGTCTAAAACCCGGCCTGGCGGGATAAAAGTTGATTTCCCGTCACTATCAAAGCGTTTAGGAACACACGTCACTATCAGAGGGATTAGGGATAGTATCCTAGGGTTTAGAGGGTTAGGTAAATGGCTATGTTTTTAAAAAAAATTCCCGAAAGTGTGACGTACTTTAGGGGGGGTCCGAGATTTGTGACAGTTTGTGACAGGGGGGAGGGGGGGTCAAAAATGGTCAAAAATAGCGTGACGTACTTTATGGACGGCCCCTAACCAATGGTTTCTGAAATATGTTTTTGTAATCATTCTGTATTGGACCCGGAATCCATTATTGGTCTTCATGCTTGACATATGGAAAATGTTGGACATATGTTCTGTGCCTTGCAACCAAATGCTCACAGGTTCAAATCTACCTCAAGCCACTGCTTAGAGACCTTGGACAAGTTGCTCACCCATAATTGTCTGTTAGGAAGGCAATGGGAAACTGCCTCACTCACCTCATCCCAAGGGGATAAAAACCAATGGACCTGCCTTCAGGCAGAGAACTCATTCATCATCATCATCATCATGACTGACATTTTGTTTTCAATTCCAACTAAGGTTCACTGGTTTGATTCCGTTCTGATTGCTTTTACGCTGCTATGAAGAAAGTATGCCTTTAGTCTGTGTGTAGGTTTGAAATTGTAATGCACAGATGACACTTGACTTACTTACTTGACTTATGGCCGTCAGGTGATGCCGTCAGCACGCATCAGCCGCTTTTCCATGGTAGCTCTCCACTTTTGTCTATCCTGCGCCACATGCGTCGCCTCCTGTATCGTCATTCCTATTGCTTCGCAGTCATCTCTTATCGTGTCGATCCATCTTTTCTTTGGTCTCCCCCTTGATCTTCTCCCATGTACATATCCGTTGAGCGCTATCTTTGGATATCTTTCGTTCCCCATTCTTGACACATGTTCAAAGTATATTAATTTGGTGTGCTTGCCATGGTTAAGTTTCATGATCCTTTGGGAATGTAGGGCGACTGATCAGGTCTCTCCCCTGTCCTCGGTTCAGATTTAGCCAGGGTTGTTCCCTGTTGCCCGGAAGAGACGACGAGGACGTACTGAACCACCTCAAGATGACACAGTTGAGGTGATTTGGCCCTAGTCTTCATGCTTGGCATATGGGACATTGCTGACATATATTCTGTGCCCTCTACCTCAAGCCACTGCTTGGGGATCTTGGACAAGTTGCTCACCCAATGTCACCCATATTGTCAGTGAGGAAGGCAAAGGGAAATTACCTCACTCATCCTGAGGGGTTTAAAAGCCAATGGACCTGCCTTCAGATAACTCACCATCATCATACCTGACTTTTGATTTCAGTTCCAACTTTGTAAATCCTAAAGAGATTGAAGTTTACTGGTTGATTCCATTTTTATTGCTTTTTCTGAGCACTATGCAAAAAAGGCTCGTAGTGTGTGTACAGGTTTGAAATTGTGATGCACAGATGACACATGGTTGAGTCGATTTAGCCCAAAAAGTGTTCACTTGCACTGTTTGTGAATTTTTAGACTCTTTTATCGCATTGCTCACTTTATGGAACCATATATTAATTCATGTGAATAATTATCATAGTAATAATTATAATAAATACAAATATAAATAATTAAAAAAATAATTGTAATAATTATAAGAAATACAGCAATAATTACAATTATTATTATAGTAGGATTATAAGAATAGAAATCTTCCTCAGGTATGAAACACTGCATTTGACTAGGACTGTATGGTCAGGTACATTGAAACCCTGTGTCACAAATGAGGGTAATCATAGCTCTGTTATGCTGTTGGCATTGGCAACTTTGCCTGATAGAAATGCTCATGGAGAAGAATAAAGAAATGATGAGATGGATTCATTTTTTGATGACGATACATCAGTGGCCAACATGTATACCGGTAATTGCGTATATAAGAAATAGCATTCTTTCACACGAGCAATGTTTTCAAATTCCGGTTAATTGCGTATATAAGAAATAGCGGCGCCGTAACAAATGCGCGCAAGCAAAAGCGCGCAGACAAATGCGCGCAGACAATAGCGCGCAGACAATAGCGCGCAAAGCGCGCAACAGGGACTTTCCCGTCAAAAGAGCGCAAAAAAGAGCGCGCAAAAAAAGCGCGCAACAAAGAATTTTTTGCGTGGGGTGGCTCACAACATTAGCCTATAAACTTATAGAATTTGAACTCTATATCTTCTTAACATTTCTAGCGAGGCACTATTTGACTTGATTCGATTTACTTCGTTTCGTCTTTACTACATTGCGTTTAAGAACAACTATTTCATTGCGTTTAGAATTACATGTTGCGTTAAAGAACACTGACGATAGGATATGTTGAGACTAGATTTCAACTTTAAGAACAACGTTTCGTCTAATATTTCATTGCGTTTAGGATTAAATGTTGCGTTAAAGAACACTGACGATAGGATATGTTGAGACTAGATTTCAACTTTAAGAACAACGTTTCGTCTATATTTCATTGCGTTTAGGATTAAATGTTGCGTTATTTCTCACATTCTGTTTCCTTATGTTTAGATGCTGATTCAATAAAAAAAAATTGTTGGGTCTATGTGTGTTATTTGCGCGCGCATTTGTCGTGCGCGATTTTGTTACTGCGCGCATTTGTCTGCGCGCATTTGTCTGCGCGCTTTTGCTTGCGCGCTTTTTACGGGACACCGAAATAGCATTCTTTCACACGAGCAATGTTTTCAAATTCCGGTAATTGACATTCCCTTAATCCATAGGTTATCTACTGACTTGCAGATCTATGGTTTGAAATTTGGAACCCTGTGTCAGTCTTCATTTGCTTCGTTTACTGTTCAATGGCTGCCTCATGACTTTGATTTCGCCAGAAGAAACCAGTTTGACTGCCTTTTAATTACATCTGAGCTTTAAAAACTGTTATGCATGCATGTAAGGTAAAAGAAATGAGCCATTTGTTATCATACTGCTGTTGTAAACTTGTGCTATATCTATTTAGGCAACAGTTGAATTAAATAAGGTTTCGTGTGTGCATATTTTTCATGTTGAAACAGGCATTATTAAAAGTATTGTCATTATAGTTATTACTATAATTAAGATTATTATAGAAATATGTGTAGGTATCCATTAGCTGAAATCTGTTGATGGTCCTTAGCTAATTTAAAATGATAGATATGGAAAAGGTTAAAATGAGAGATGTGGTCCAGTGATATATCTGAGCTGATTGACAGAACTTTCCTTAGTGTAAAATAGCCAATATTGCAGTAAAGCTTTTATGTCTTTCATGCATTCAGCCAGAGATATATGCTTATACATGTATGCATGTAAGTATGTATGTATGTAAGTATGTATGAATGTATGTATGTATGTATGTATGTATGTATGTATGTATGTATATATGTATGTATGTATGTATGTATGTATGTAGAGAGTCATGTGAATCTGTGATCTTTGTGCCGCTTGTCGACTTGACCAACAGCTAATGTCGGCTATATTACTTTTCCATTAGCCAGGGCGTTGGCGATGTCTTTGTGCACATGCCTTGATCACGTCCTGGGAAAATATATGTGCTTCAGAAAGCAGACAGCTTCTCTGTTTGATGAATCGCCTGCTTTCTCTGCTGTCGCCGACCGGCTGCAGGGAGATTCGGTCGGTTAAATGCCCAGTGGATGGGCTTTCTTAGTCGAAGAATCTCCCGTTTAATGAAAAGCCCATTTGCGCCGCTGCACTCAGACTCCCGTGATGTCAGCCTCACTTCATCCACTGGTGCCCTGTCGTGATTTCTTATGGACGATGTTTTGCTGCAGTTTTGCGTTTGTTCGCTTCTGCTAGGTCGTGATTTCTTCTGCACTCTGGTCCTTGTAATCATTTTTCTCATCTCCTGCTGAGACTAAAGGAGGATCTTTCCTTCTCCAGCAGTTCCAAGCTCACCGCCCCATTCTGCATAAATAAAATGTGCCCCCCACCATGTATATTCAATGCATTTTTCTCAATGTTGTTTGCCTCATCTCCTTCTCTGTCTTGTCCTCCTTGTCTGTCTGTCTGTCCGTCCGTCCGTCCACCCGCCCGCACGCACGCACACACGCAAGTATGTATGTATGTATGTATGTATGTATGTATGTATGTATGTATGTATGTATGTATGTATGTATGTATGTATGTATGTATGTATGTATGTATAATATGTATGTATGTCTTTATGTCTTGCTGGTATTCAATTTTTCCCAAACTTTGTTGGGCTACTGTTGACTGTAGAGTGGTTAAAACCTTGTAAATCTATCTGCTGATTTATTGCTTAAAGCTATTTTTGTCTGTGTGCAACTGAGTGAATCTCTGTCTCTGCTGGAGACTAAGTCTAGCCTACTCTGATGCAGAGAAGACATTTTCTTATACCATCATCTTCATAAGACATTTGACATGAACTAATGGTCAATTCAGTATGCTGCCCCATGCTATGCTATAAATTGTGGAATACAATAGAATACAGTAATCTATTGTCTGTATCTGTCTGTATTGTGCCTTAGACAGATTTTGTGTGTGTGGTGGCATCATGGTTTTGGATGTGGATGGTGCAACATTAATCAAATGCCAACATTCAATTGTTTGTCTTAAAGCGGACAGAATATTGTTTTAATTTGTCCGTGGCTTTCAGCTTTGATTGATTGGTGTGAATAATTAATATCAGTTTCATGATTTTGTTGTTATTATTATTATTATTATTATTATTATTATTATTATTATTATTATTATTATTATTATTATTATTATTATTATAATTATTATTATTATTATTATTAGTAGTATTATTATTATAATTATTATTATTATTATTATTAGTATTATTATTATTATATATATATATTTTTTAATTAATTAATTAATTTATTTATTATTATTATTATTATTATTATTATTATTATTATAACCAATCATTTATTAAACGAAACATGCATATAGCCTAATTATTGCTGTTTCCTTAGATCCTTTTAAAAGTCTCGATGTGTTATTGCTGAAATTATTATTATTATTATTACTATTTACTACTACTACTACTTCTACTACTACTACTACTGCTACTGCTACTGCAATGAACCCCAGGGTTCTGTCCTGGGCCCACTCTTATATATTATTTATACTGCTGATCTTGGTTCTCTCCTTGCCGCTTCTTCTGTCCTGAGCCAATCCTATGCGGATGACCTGCAAGCGTATTTGCATTGTCTTGCGCCAGCAGCCCTATCCACTGTTAGGGTCATGAGCCGGACAATGGAGGCTTTGGAGGCCTGGATGTCCTCCAATCGCCTTCGGCTAAACTCTACCAAAACCCAATTTATTTGGTTTGGCACACGCCAACAGCTCGCCAAAATTGACCTGGAGGTTCTTGCTCGAGAGTTCCCTCACTTTACCTTCTCTTCCTCTGTCCGGGATCTTGGAGTCACATTGGACCAAGAACTTACTTTTACGCGGCATATCAACCTGCTTTGCCGCAGTTGCTACTACCAATTGCGTCAGCTTAGAGTGGTGCTCCGCTCCTTAACCTTCAATGCTGCCTTAACGCTAGTCCATTCTTTTGTCGTCTCTCGTCTGGACTACTGCAGCGCCCTCTATGTGGGTCTTCCGGTGACTCGGGTTGGGTGCTTGGATCGGGTCTTGCGCTCTGCGGCACGCCTTGTTGGTCGCATCCCAAGATTCGGCCATGTTACTGACTATATGCGGGATGTCTTGCATTGGCTCCCTTTTTCACAAAGGATCACTTACCGGATATCTTCCTTGGTTTGGCGCTGTCTCGCGGGTGTGGCCCCTGTTTATTTGCAGGAGCTCTGTTGCTCCACCCTGAACGTCCAGCGCCGTGGCTCTCTCCGCTCTTCTAAACAGGCTCAGCTTCTTGTCCCCCGGTCACGCACTTCTATCACACAGAACCGTGCCTTTTCTGTTGTTGGCCCTACAACCTGGAATGGGCTTCCTGTGGAACTACGTCTTGTGCCTAGAGCCTTTGAGACTACGTTCTACTCTGCTCTTAAAACTATTCTTTTTAACCGTGGTTGGGTCGGGAGCGCTTCTGAGTAGATACTCTTGAAGAGGCGCTATATAAGTGTTTGAAATGAATGAATGAATGAATGAATGAATGATACGGGAGACATACTAAAGCATTGCAGAGATACTGCATCACAAAGCTACCAATGATATGAGTTCATATATCGTTAGTCACAAACAGACCAATAACACAGTATAATTAATTAATGCAATGTTGCCATTATACATGTGTTGCTGAATCATTAGTCCAACATGTTGGTCAATTCACTTCATATCCTGAATCTTTAGCCAAACTGTTGAACATGCCAGTCTCCACAGTGGCATAGCCAGGAATTTATGATGGAGGGGGGTTACCTGGCCGGATGCCCTTCCTGACACCAACCCAACAGTATTACAGTAAATAAAAAGGGAATAAAGTAACAAAGGGAATAAAGTAAGAAAAACAATTGTTTATACAAGCAATTGTTTTGTTTTTCTTATTTAAGTGGATAAATAACCTTTAAAAAACTTTTTCCTAAGCCAATAGGAGGGTTTTGACCCCCGAAACCCCTTTTTGGCTATGCCACTGAGTCTCCATGACCCTGGGCAAATTGCTTTTGTATACATTCCTTTGTTATTAAGCATTAGAATTTGATTGGGCAGCAGATGGAATATCCATTTAATGCACTGGCTCTCATGTCCTAGACAATGGGATTCATCCATCACCATCTCAACCTGGACCTAAGAATAGGCAATGAACACTTCCTCTAAATTCCAATATGAAACATGGGAACATTTATTGTTCTACTTACTTGCTTTGCTTTCTGTATCCTTATATCCTTTTATAGTCTCAGTGTGTTGCTGATGCGCTGAGGCTGTGTAATTCAGCTAATGATGTGGCATTCTCCATTCTGAACTCTGCACCAGTAATGAGTAGAGCGATAGGGTTTGGTCAGCAGAGTGGATGACCATCAACCAGTAGATTATTTTGTGCAGTAATTAGGGAGAAGCCATTAGGGCAGCTATAGCTTGATCATTATTGAATGGCTTGAACTGTCAGACGAGCGAACTCTCTGTGGCAATCGACGCATTGCTTTCAGTGCGTGCGGAGCCTCTAATACCAGGAAATTAGTTGCAAGCAATGCACTAAAGGGCTAATTCCGGAGCACTGTCCTTGCTGATCAGTGACTAACGGTTATTGTTCGTGATGTGAGTGCCTCCCCCAAGTCCCAAAAGGATAACGGTATCTTTCACTTTACTTACTTACTTTGTTTTCTTTGCTTATAGCCTAATGTGAATAAAAACATCTAATTTTAAAGTTTGCAACTGAGTCGTAGTAAGGGAGGATTCCGGTTGTGATACGTCAGCTCTGCTTAATGGCAGCCACTCTGTTGGATCGCAATGACAACCCTGAATGCACAATGTTCCATTCCATAAGATCCTATATTTTTTATTTCATAGCTGTAGACACGTTTTTTCGTTAATATTCTTCTTAGAAAAATTTCTTTTTTTCCTTTGTAATTTCTTGTTTTTTTCCATTTTGTATTGTTTGTAATTATTGTAAGTCACCATATTTATTTATTCACTGTTGGTAATTATTTTCCTTAATTTTATTTTCGTCTGATAAAAAAGACTGATATGCCTTTCGCTGTCTCCGTACCTTCAAGGATTCCGCTAATTCAGGTCACTGTTTGACTGCTTTAGCCAAATTAGCCTACTTGATGTTTAGGCTAATAACAGATCTAAGGTTGCATTATTTGCTTGCTGATTATAATTAAATTGCATAGACAAAGTTTTTAATTTTAGACTTCTGTGCAAAATGCAGCTAAGTCCAATTATTTTTCATTTTCCATTTTTCTCTGGTTTTTCTGCTACTTATTTTTTTGGAAAAACTCACGTTTTATTATTTTTTTATTCGTTTTTTTCTTGTTTCAAACATCTATGTCATATTTGCTTCTGTTTGCATGAAATATGCATACTTTTTTATTCTGTGATATATATAATATAAATGTGTGAGCTATTAAAGATATTGATCACTTTGCTACTACATAAAATTAGAAATTGTCAAGTGAATTTTACCGTAATTATGATCTGACTTAAATCACTGTCAATGGGTGTGTGATTGCTAGTTTACGAGTATATATATACTACCATGAAGTATGCAAGTTTGCCATTGAGGTCACCGAAAAAATTGAGCCTTGTTGAAAACTGGTAAAGATGAATACTTACTTTTTTTGATCATTTGACCTACTGTAATCGTTGTACAGTACATGTATAATATAAATTGGAGCATCAAAGAATCTTGCTGGATTTTTGCTGCAGGACATCATCAAAGAAATAGTAATATATGGGCATTTCGACTCTGCATGAAGACGTACAGATTGATAGGTGGAGCAATGTTGCAGATATAAAGGAGTCTGTTTTATCCACTTCAAAAGCGTTTGTCATCTGAACGAGTTTCTTGAAATTTACTTAACTTTACTAGCTTAACTTTTCGCAGGCGCTTTCTTCACAAAGAGAATAATTGACTAAAGAGTCCAGCGTCTAAAAAGTCATCATTAGGAAATAATCTTCAGATGCTGAGAATGAATTGAAAGTCTTTCGTAACGAATCCACTTAGAAAGCAGACGGATGCAGAAGAAAACTTTGAAGGCGAGGAAATCGTTTCCACGGCGACTGACAGTGATGGCTTTGGAGCCGCGAGGAGGCGCTGATCACTGAAGAGCATCGCTGGCAGTCATTTGCATCCGGTTGAGCAATTCATGCGCGAACGACTCATCGGTTGCTGCTGCTGCTGCTGATGCTGATGGTGGAGTCAGTTGGGATTTGATGGCCTTTATGCTGAGGTAATGCTGCGTTAAAGTCCACTTTTGGTCATCGCTGGTCACTGCTGATAGATGACCGTTGAGACGAGAGAGAGATGCTGCTGCTGCTGCTTTTGCTTCTGCGGCTAATGCTGATGCCCTAACATGAAATCATTTAGTGGCTTTTCTGTTTCGCTGCGTCTGACCAGCAGGCAATATATTTCCGAAAGGTCGAACGACGGGTGTTAATGTCAAGAGGTATAAAATCGGACGATTTCCAATGTGGTCCAATGGTGGATGTTTATTTTGGTGAAAGGACAGACACTGAAATAATATCGATGATAGCGTCACAATTTTCATTTGCACTTCATCAACTATTATATTTATTATTACTATAGTATTTAATAGGCAATTTTTTCATTTATTATGGTTTGATTAAGCCTTTTAATCAAGTGATGGCTTGGCATTGCTGTACGTGCTATGTGTTTCTAGACATTAAACTGATACACTGTCTGAAGACTAGGGCTGCCAACTTTTGATTTTGCCATTCCGGGACAAAAGTAGTCACTCAATATATCATTACCATGCAATTTACATTGTCCTTTATAATTACATATAAATGTAACAAGTATCATGTAGCCTATCCCGATATTTGACATACAACACACTAAAAATAGTCGTTAATAGGCCTAAATGCAGATCAATTTTCAAAAGACAATTAAGCACTTAATTAATTGGTCAAAATTTAAGAAAACAGTTAACTTCAAGAAGAGAGCTTTTTAAATTCCAGTACCTAAACCTACCTGAGTAACCACTCGTGAGGCTATAGCACGAGCGAAGCTCATAGGTACCGGTATAACCGATTCTTATACAACTATTCGTCATGCATGCAGCTTGCAGATCTTTGTCATTTTATTAGTTCTGCGACTGCATGGAGAGCATAACCTCTCTTAACCTTATACTTACGTTGAAGTTTAAGCAGTTCTACAGCATTGAGCGCCAAGTCGTAGAAATCAGCACGTGTATCGCAAAATGCGTTGGAAATGGAATGGCATAGCCTACGTAGGACACAATACTAGCCTAGCCTACTGAGTGGCAGTGGTTTGTAAAGCTTTGAAGAATTCAACCTATGGACTAGCGATGTACAACATCTGATTTTCAGTCATAAACGTAAGGTCTGGGAGAGCACAGAACGAGAAATCTTCCTACAATTTGTCGAGTTTAGTGTCAAAATAAGAACATTTTGTGTAGTGAACCTCTATAGCAAATTCCGGGACAATTTGGGATCATTCCGGGACGCGGGACGCACATGGTCGATTCCGGGACTGTCCCGGCGAATCCGGGACGGTTGGCAGCCCTACTGAAGACCCATCAAAAGTCTTGGCTATTTGGCTTCATGTAAAACTATTTATTAGTAATTAAAGGCTAAAAGGGGAAAAAAATGGTTTAAATGGGCAAATTTTTTCATTTCATTGACATTCCAGTGAGTTGCATGGCACCACACAATAAGCTCAGTTTTTTACACATAATTATGCTATTAAATTGTTTATGCAGTACCTTTATGTCAGTTTTTGTGTTTTCATTACAATCAATTTTTTTCTTGGTTTTCATTGCTAATATTTATTATGTAATCTAAATATTGTGATTTCATGCGTAGCTCCTGCATCCTCGATCCTAATGACTTTCTTATGGCTTTCATCTGGTGTTGTATTGCAAAAGTGATCAGTTTCTACTAGGCACATTAACAGAGATAAAAAAATGAAAATAATTAGAAGTCTGCACATGAATGGGACTTTTTGAAATATTATTGACTAGAACGTAAATTATCTTTCTATTCTCTGAGTGCAATATCTGGAAAGAGATATGTTGTCCGAAAGCATATAGACGACTGGTAAAGAAGCGTGCCCACTGTGGCCAGTATACAGTCATTTTCATTTTATAGCACTGTCGTCTGATCTCTTATTTGCAATAATTAATACTCATAGTATCCCAGTTAATTAGTGGCACTGTGAATGCAGAATGACTTAATTCGAAGAAATGACTATCCTATCTACATGATCCTTACTTTACTATAATTTAATAATTGTAACTATTTCATTGTTCTACTGTTTCTTTTGTTGAGCTGTAATGATAGTCTTTCTTGTTTAGATGCTGTCTGGTATATTTATATAATACTGCAATTATGTTCAATAATGTGCATTTAATCAAACAAAATATGTGTATAAGCTTACAACTATACATATATACATGTATTGTACATATATAGATATATATATATATATAATTGCTATACATATATATATGCATAGAGAGATAGAGAAAGATATAGAGAGATTGTGGTTGTGGTTGGAAAGGCGGTGGCTGTTGCTTTGTGAAATGTTGCACCTGTAAGGGTATCTCAATGGAGTATCTGGTTTAATAGTTGCATGGTCATATTTCTAATAAGCTGCATCTGCTAATGGCCTCTACTTGAGCTGCTGCTGCTGCTGCCTCCTCATCCATCGGCTGAGGCTACTGCTGCAGGCTGGTGCTTATGCTGCTGCTGCCGGTGCATCTGGTCTGCCTGATTACAGCAATTCTGTTTGTCTAAGACAATCTGAAGCACCTTGCTGCCAGTCAGTCCTCAAAGGGCGCCTAATAAATCACAGACAATGGTGCCTGCTGCAGTGCTGCTGCTGCTGCTGGGTCTAAGGAGGCTCCTGAGGCTGGGCTGGTCATCTCTTCGTGTGATGGGCTGCTGACCACTGACCAAGCCAGGGGCAACTACTTCTTTCATGCCTTACTTTGCATGTGATCCGTCACCGTGTGGCATATTTTGGCCATGGTCAACTAAGCTGCTTGCACTATGTCTGCATGGGGCGACCATCCTATGTCTGGTTCAACAGAGTTCAAATTCATGCAATGAACCATCACTTTCTGTTGTGTGTGTTTTGGCCATTTTCAAGTCTATAATTTGTCTATGCTGTGTCATGAACTAAGGTGACCAAGGACACAGAACTTTGACCTGTCATAGATTACTACTTCTCCATCAACCTTGTAGGATCTTGAAGAAGAGAAGACAAAAGATCAGTACCCTGATAAAGAACCTTAAGCATAAGTGCCCCATACATTGAATGCAAGTTCTGATCATAAAACTACAAGTCGGCAACGGAAGTGAGTCATGAAGTCTGAGACAAAGAGCTGCAAATGTGGGTAAAAACTAATCAATGATGGCTCTTAGTCTTGGAAAGTTTTCTTGTGCATTGGTTCTTGTCAAGAAAATGTTTGGGTGTATCAGCAAGTTGCAAAAAGATTTTTCAAGGACTGAACACACAACTGCTGAATGTGTCTCAGCAATTAAGATACTGTAAGATAAAAACTACCATCATATGTGCAAAGAGCTTTTACTAAAACAAGCAGACATGTAAATGATATATTTTGTAACAATATTTTAGGTGACAGTACTTGACATGTTTTAGAGTTTTAGTTATTAACAGGTAATTTAAAACAAACTAAAAGTTTCAAAAAATACCTTCAGAAGAAGTTTTAATTATATTAGCCAAATCACAGGGTGCCTAAGAGTTCAAAGGTTCAAAGGCACTTTAGAAGTAGTCAGCTCAATATGCTTACAAAAGAGTCCAAGTTACGCCTATTAAAACTGCTTGCATGAGCAATATTTGCATAAACATGTATGCATGTATGTATGTATGTATGTATGTATGTATGTATGTATGTATGTATGTATCTATGAATGGGTACATAATATATATATACATATTCTTTGTGTGTATGTGAACAGCATATCTACTTGAAGGCAGTGTCAAAAGTGTGGACAAATAAGTGCCTGGACACCCATTACCTCTCCAAAAGGAGTGCCTGGACACCCCTTACCTTTCTAGTCTGTGCTGGCCAATAAGTGGCTGGACAGCGTTCAGATTTTAAAACAAGTTCATGGACGCCGTCCATGACCATCCAGGCACACTTTAAGCCCTGTTTGAAGGCAATGGGAGGCAGTTGTGTGTATAGATATAAACATATATTAATGTATGCATATATATATATATAAATAATTATATATATATGCAGAAGAGGCCATATGGGTGGATTAATTATCTTAATATAGGTCAGATGCATCAAGCAACAGATCCCATACTTTTACTATAAATGTGTTATTCAATAATTGCTGACAGACATCAATTATTTTGCATAACAAAATATTCTTTGCACAGAAGCTTTCAAGACACAATTTGCAAATGCTATATTGCTATATGCAGACACTGCTTGTGATAGTGACATTACAGGCAGCAGGACATTTGCAGTGGTAATGTACAGTAATTTTGAATAAGGCTTTTTTTCTAAATTCACCTCTAAATTTAGGTATGGAAAAATTGAAGTAAATTGTATTTTGATTTGACTTAACTTTCTTAATTCTTTGTTCTCTGTTATTTTTAAATTTTGTCAAAAGAATTAAAATTTCCAGCTGATGACTGAACTAAAGTTTTTTTTGTGATAGCCAAGATAAAAAAAGTAGCTTTAAGTTTAGTTATTTCCTGTGCTGAACCTCACTGGATCTCACTGTGTGTGTGTGTGTGCATGTGGGCGTGTCTGTGTGTGTGTGTGCATGTGGGCCTGTCTGTGTGTGTGTCTGTTGGTTTGTATGTGCACTTGTCTGTGTTTGTGCCTGTGTTTGTGCCTGTGCTTAGCATTTAAATTGCAGTCCTGTATACGATTTATCGCAATGAATCGTCTTTGCAGTCTTAAATATATCTGGATATATCGTGATTTACCAAACAGCCTACACTCAAGTTTATTGTTCTAACCTCTAGGTGATTGCAACTATATTAAGCAGATTGCGCTCTCACTTGGGTTGTGTGCGATCAGCATACGTGGAGCAAAAGGACCGTGCACGTTGTGCACATGAATACATTTATGAAGAATACTGTACACGATTATTCGTCACTTTCCATTTTCTTTCACATGCGCGTAACTATGCTGAGTCAGCATTAAGTTATCCACAACAGTTCATGACTTACACTATTTATATTTTGAAATATATGCGTGCGCCAGAGCAATACACAGTCTTGTGGCTTGTTGTCTCTCGTGATGTTGTATTGCAATGTGTTTTAAAACCTTCCATTTTTTGCTTCCAAAATTATTTATTTACCATATAGTTTTTCTTAAGAATTTCTTCAGGCACCCACGACCTGTGATATGAATATTTATAACATATCCCCCCACAAATTTGGGGTGCCATCCTTCTCTGTACTTCCTCCCAAGTCTTTGCCCATGGTAGTACATAGCCTACATATGTAGTAACAACTACAGTGTGCAATTTTTTAAAGACATGTCAATTATTCACTGAAGTTAATGTGTTGTAACTTGAAGAATTGCTTATTTACCAATGGTTTAATAATTCTCTTTAAGAGCCTATATCATTAACAACAAATGGCGATATGGGATTTCTTATCATATTTAATTTTATTGGGTAGGAATGGCTATAATTAGAATGGCAATCGAAATGCAATTCTGCAATGCACTGGGAGGTGATGGCATTCCGCAAAGCATTAAACCACCCAGTTTCTATGAAGCTATAATTATGACATCTGATCCAACAGAAGCAGAGATTTATGGACTGATTTGATGTCTGTGTGTTTGTAATTTCAGACGAATGGTCACTCAGCTGCTACGAGTGTTGGCGATTATGTGGCGACAGGAGGAAGGTTACATAGTACATCAGACTCCTCTGACTTTATGATCAGCGACATGATAGGGCATGATATGGAAGCCAGTTCGGAGTCTGCTGTTGAAAGCTGTGAGGCATCTTTGCTACAACCCACCATGGTAACTGTGGCCACACAAACCGACGAATATGACAACGATGACGAGGATGACGCTTATTATATTGACTTGCAGTCGTCTGCCGCTGCTGTGCCGGGGATCTACGAAGAGCCGTGAGTAATCCGTTCCAAATTAATAAATAATAAACGTGTGCTGCGGTCGGTTTGACTGATTTTGCCAATGATGCCTGAAACGCGTAAAAATCTCTGATTTTTTTATGGTACTTGTTAAGTGATAGATGGTTGCAATGAATGTACAGCTGATGTGGATGATGCTTCTGTGGCTGCTGAAGAGAGGCTGCAGCCAGCAGCAGCAGCAGCTGAAACTGCCAGCAAGAGATGCGGTTAGTGTTGATGGTTGATAAGGACACCCACATCCTGCAGCTTGAAAGACTGAAGGGTCCGTGCTCCTAAAATAGGAGACTATTTTCTGCATGTACATGTACACGTTTCCATGCAGTGACTGTTTGGCCTCAATGCTGCTTATTTTGCACTGAATCCATTGGGTGAGATCCTTCATCACCACTCTACCCATTTGAATGGATGCCACACGCCATTTAAAGTTCTCGTGTAGGGACTGAAGGGACCATGGTCATTAGATATGTTATTTTCTACATTCTAAATATTCATAAACACGCTTTTCTATATAATGACCATAATTTATGGTCTCAACCCTGTACATTTTCTTATGTGGTCATTAAGATCCTTTGCCACCAATGCCCACTTTGAATGGGTGCTATGCCATTTAAGGTTCTGGTGTACCAACCATGCTAATCAAATCTCTGTAATAAGTCATCTTGTTTATGCATGAAGCTATAAAACAACTGACCCAAACAATTGTTTACATGAAATGAAGATGCCTCAGATTCACATTTCGGTGTGAGCTTGCACGTTAGAAATTTTTTTAAATAATAATATTAATAATAATAATAATAATAATAGAACTTATTATACATGGATGAGGGGTAGGCATTTCATATGCACTACTTTTATCATTTCTAAGACACTCGGGAATGAAGTTCCTCAGGTCATAACAAAATCAATAGCAATAGAAAAACCTCTTGTTTCAAAGATGAGTTGAATATGAATATCAAAATTATATCCATCTATACAATTATATATTATTGTATATGTGAGGAGTTATTTCTGTCGCATTAAAAGAAACCAAAACAAGTGGAATCGTTTTAACATGAAATATATTATTATATCTTCTTGTTGTTTTTATTCCAGTCGCCATTCTTTCACCCTCCTCTCTACACTGTTCACCTGCTATCACAATGTTTATCACAACCGAAAAAATAAGTATGTAGACTCTTCCCACAGGAACAATCCTGACATATGCCCATTGCATTTAAGACAATGTTCTGGGTAAAACATTAAAAGTTTTAAAATACAGTAAAACTAGAACATTGTCTAGTAGAGTTCCAAACATAATAACAACACAACAATATCACCTAAATTAAACATACATTAACAAATCACACTATAATAATCCTAGAGAAAATCAGGTTCTAACCAAACAAAACAAAATCTGATTACCCTCAGATGTACAAAATAACAACAGTAAATATGACTTAATTAAACCTTATACTAAATTAACAATATGACCCAGTTACATAGTCATAAACCATACAGTGTCTGTCTTATCCATAGCTAACCTTAACTACATCATTATCCCTTAAAACAACCTTGAAAGTGAATCACAGTTTTTATTAGAAGTACCCCTTCGATGCCTAATTTCAATGTCAAACGGTTGTAAGGATAACAGCCAGCGTGTCAACTTAGAATTATTAGGTGCACAAGCTGTCAAATATTTCAATGGATTATGATCAGTATATAACAATATTTTAGCTCCCATCAAGTAATGCTCAAACCGTTGCAAAGCAAAAATAACAGCATAACTCTCCTTTTCAATTGTACTCCACCTTTGCTGAGTTTCAGACAACTTACGTGATGCATATGCAATAGGCCTTTCACATCCATTCCTTAATTGAGCCAAACAGACACCTACTGCATAATCTGAAGCATCAGTCTGAACAATAAAAGGATCCTGAAAGTCTGGTGCAATTAAGACCTGAGAACTAATCAAAGCCTGCTTTAATCTTATAAATGCATCATAGGCTTTACTCTGACAATCCAAATGAAACACATTACGACTTTTAGTCAACTCAGTTAATGGTAATGCAATATTTGCATAACTAGGAATAAAGGCTCTATAATATCCAGCTAACCCTAGAAATTGTCTCAGTTCTTTCTTGGTTGTTGGAAGTGGTATATTTTGTATAGCAAATACCTTATCCTGATCCACTTCCTTCAACCCAGAACCCAACAAATGGCCCAGCCATTTTACTTTGGCTTTACCAAACACACACTTTGAAAGTTTAAGAGTCAAACCCGATTTATGAATAGAAATCAATACACCTTCCAAATGTTTTAAATGCTCCTCCCACGATTGAGAATGTATAGCAAAGTCATCAATGTAGGCATCAGCATAATCAGAATGTGGCTCCAAAATCTTATTAGCAATGCGCTGGTAAGTAGCACTAGCCCCCTTCAAACCAAAAGGCATCCTTAGCCACTGATACATTCCTCTATGCGTTACAAAAGCAGTAAGTTCCTTCGAATCTTCCTGCATTGGCACCTGCCAATAACCAGACGAACAATCAAGAGTTGTAATGTATTTAGCACTAGCAACTTGATTAATCAAATCTTCAGTTTGACACATAGGAAAACAATCAGAAACTGAAAAAGAATTCAAACCCCTAAAGTCACAACATAGCCTAAGACTTTTACCATCCGCCTTCCTCACACAAACAACAGGATGAGCCCACGGACTGTTTGATTCCTCAATCAGTCCATCAGCCAACAATTGAGTAATTTGGCGGTCAACCTCTTCCTTAAATAATTGGGGTATTCGATATGGTTTCTGCCTCCGCGGATGAACCTCCCCTTGCAACCTTATTGAATGTGTTCCCAATTTACATAACCCTGGTTTATCATCAAGTAGAGATGTAAACTTCTGTAAAAGGTCCCGTAAATCATGTTGCTGATCCAAATTCAAATGCGTAAAATCAATTTGATCAAAAATAGTAGTCCTGTCAGTTGTCTCAGTCAAATTCCCTGGTTGACAGTCTACCCAACCAAAATCCTCTTCACCATCATATATTAACCCAACCGCACTCACTCTCGGGTTAAAACATCTCAAGAAGTTAGCATGTAACGTTCTTTCACCCCCATCAGGCATTTGAACCAAATAACTGTATGCTGAAATCTTCTTTGTAATGACTCCTGGTCCAATCCATCTAGAACTCAATTTATCAGAACAATCTTTCTCAAGTATCACTACCTGATCTCCAACCTCAAATGCCTTGTCCTTAGATCTTAAATTGTAGTAATGGGCATAACTCTTCTGTGCCTCCTTAGAATGCTCTTCAGCTAGGTCTTTTGCTAACTGCAATTGCTTTTTCAATCTCTGCATATACTTACTGGTATCAGCCAATTCCCAAGGAGCAATTTGATCACCTGTCCATGTTTCCTTCAAAATAGTTAATGGTCCACGACCGATCTGACCATAAACCATCATGAAAGGACTAACACCCAACGTGGCATTAGGCAATTCCCTATAGGCCCACAATAGGAATGGCAATTCCTTTTCCCAGCCTTTAGGTCTTTCCTTTACCACTTGATGTAACATATTCTTTAGAGTTTGATTCCAGCGTTCCACAATAGCGTTCCCTTCCGGATGATATGGAGAACTGAACCTCGGCGTACACCCCAACCTCTTCGGGAACTCCTTCATCAGTTTCCCTCTAAAACTCGCGGCTCTATCTGTAACGATAACTCTTGGCACTCCCGTATAAGAAAACATCTCTAACAGAGCCTCACAGATAGCTTCAGCACAAATTGTTCTTAAAGGTCTAACATCAGGCCACCTAGTGCATTGGTCTATTACACACAGTACATACTTGAAGCCTCTTGAAACCTGTTCAAATGGTCCAATTATATCACAATTCACTATCTCAAATGCGTTAGTTGGTCTGACCACAGGTATGATTGGAACCCGATCCTTCATCGTTTTTCTTCTTCTCAATTGACAAGCAGTACAGCTTTGACAATATTGTTGCACTTCTTTACTCATTCCAGGCCAACAGAATGACGATTTAATTCTCTGCAGAGTTTTCCTTGATCCATAGTGTCCTCCCCATACACTGTCATGCACAAACTCTAGAATCTCTCTGACTTTAATCTTGGGTACAACCAATTGTTGAACAATCTGTCCTCCAATACTATCTTTATGGAATAATACTCCATCAACTGCTCTGACCGAATAACCACCTTCGTTATTCTTACCTTTTGTCCACCACTCCTTAAGTCCATCATCAGCCAGCTGTTCCCTTCTCAACTGCTCAGCCGCTTTGACTAACAGTGGCGTTTCATCATGACTATCAGACACCTCCGTTCTTTGCTCGACCCCAACTTCACCTGAACTGTACATAGTAAACAAACCCTCAGCATCCTCCTCTCCTGCTGAAGTTCCACATCCACTTGTACCTTCAACCTGTAACACATTTTCCACACATACAGCATCATATTCATCTTCCAATGATTCAGAGTCAGTCACTACATCTAATGTCTGTCCTTTGTCAATTTCTACTTCAAGGTCATTAAATCCATTATCCTGTGTTAATGCTTTATAATCATCTAACGTTAAAAGACATTCCGTATCTAACATCAGATCATCTGTCACTGCACATGTTAGTAATACGGACACCTTAGTGTGTCCTTCATCAGAAGCCAGCATGCAGGGTAAATTCATTAGGTTAGCTTCACTTGGAATCCCAAAAGCACCCCGTAATTTTACCTTCCCCAAGGACTGACTGCCTTCTCCTACATTAGGTAGCATCCTCTTGTTAACGACAGTGATTTCACTGCCCGAATCCAACAATGCAGTACAAGTCAATTTACCAATTCGTAACTTTACTCGTGGTATGCTTGACAACGTTACACCGGAATTAACTGCAACACCACTTTCAGCAGATATATTCAAAGCATTACATTCAAACAATGAATTCAAATCCACCACGACCTCTTCCTCCCTCTTCTTATCTCTTCTCACCTTCTGAAGCTCAATAGCTTTGTCTTCCAGACCATACTCGGTTTCTCTACAGTAATCATAAGGTCCATACTCAACCTCCCAAGAATTACAAAACCCTTTACTTTCATACCACTCTTCTGCATTGTCCTGTTCCATCGTGACCAAACATACACTTGCTTCCCTGACCTCACCTTCAACTTCAACATGGTTAACCCTTGCTTCAACGGGATTTACCTTTGTTTTATTTCTTGGACAATTAGCTTTGAAATGTTGTTCCGATAAACAAATAAAACATTTCGGTTTCTCAGATTTTACTGTTCCCTGTCCCTTGGACCTCCCCAAAGAATTAAAAGAATTCCCTACTGGTTTATCGTTAAACCTCTGGAAGTAGGGCTTCTTCTCAACCGCTTTAAAATCACTCTGATTATTTTGAAAAGACCTGCCTTCCCCAAACTTCGATGGAAATCTAAACCCCGTTTCCTTCAAATGATGGCCCTCAGATAAGTTAATAGAAAAAATATCTGTAAGTTCGGCCAACTTGATTGGCTCAATCCAGCTGTCACTTTCTTTAGCAATCACATGAGACCGAATAACAAATGGCATGCACTCCTTCATCTTATCTGCCACCCACAAATCCTGGAGTTTCTGAACATTATCCACCTCCCTGGATTCCAGATAAAATCTGAGATAGGTGCGGAGTCTTGTTGCAAACTGCATCCATGACTCATTGGCCAGTTTTACTGCTTTCGTAAACTGTCCCTTGTATTGCTGTGGTGTTAACCGAAATTCACTTAGCAAGGCAACTTTTAATTTTGCATATGAATTCAGTTGATCCACTGGTAGCCTTCGAATTAACTTTTTGGCTTTTTCAGACAAGAAAGGCATTAACAAAGCACATTTCAAATCATCAGGCACTTGGTATACAGCAAACATACTCTCTACTGATTCAAGATACAATGGCAACTCGACATCCTCAGTAGGCATTTTAGGCAACACGTTTTTCAAAATGTCCCCAAATTTCTTAATTTTAGTCCCCATAGCCTCTTCTTCTTTTGTCTTCCTGTCCCGTTCTCTCTTTGCCTCTTCTCTAATCTTTTCTTGACTATGTATCTGACTATCCAATAGTTTCGTCTGCCACTCTCTTTGCTCTCTCCTTAATTCTTCATCCTTTTCCTCTCTTTCATTCTGTTCTCTACTCATCTGTTCCTCACGTTCCATCATAATTTCCCTCTGTTCTTTCTTCATCTGTTCCTCACGTTCCAACATAATTTCCCTCTGTTCATTCTGTTCTCTACTCATCTGTTCCTCACGTTCCATCATAATTTCCCTCTGTTCTTTCTTCATCTGTTCCTCACGTTCCAACATAATTTCCCTCTGTTCATTCTGTTCTCTCCTCATCTGTTCCTCATGTTCCATCATAATTTCCCTCTGCTCTTTCTTCATCTGTTCTTCACGTTCCATCATAATTTCCCTCTGTTCCATCATAATTTCCCTCTGTTCTTTCCTGTGTCTTTCATCTCGTTCCATCATCATTTGCATTAACTCCATCATTGTCATCTCTTTTACCACTTTCTTAGGTAAAACACCTTCCTTTAACCCCTTTGCCACCAAACACAATTCAATAAGCTGTTCTTTGTTTAAAGCTACAATGGTATCCACATCTGAACCAGCTTTAGCTAACAAACCAATTAATGCATCTGCACTAAAAAACTTCAGTTTCTCACGTTCTTCTTCCATGTCGTGTTAGTACACACAAAAACAAATGACAGTACAAGACAAGAATCAATGATACCCTTCAGGCAAAATCCTTAGATATTGTCCTTGACTCCGTATCCAGACTGTGCAGAAATGTTGACTTCAATGTCCTTGACTCAACCACTCTTGACTTGGTTGCACTAAAATTTCTTGATTCTCCACCGTTCACTCGTGAAAAGTCCACCAAAGGAACAAGTTCAGTTGAACTAGACCCAACGCCTCGACTTGAATTCCCCGTCCTGCATTGAACACCAGACCACTCCAGTCCTCTGAATTCCTCAGAGTTGCTCCGACAATCGTTCAGAAGAAACGGCCAACCAGCTAACACACCGCTAGCCAGTCCGCACTGAATTCACCTTCCTGCGTTGAACACCAGACCACTCCAGTCCTCTGAAGTCCTCAGAGTTGCTCCGACAATCGTTCAGAAGAAACGGCCAACCAGCTAACACACCGCTAGCCAGTCTGCAACGAATTCACCTTCCTGCGTTGAACACCAGACCACTCCAGTCCTCTGAAGTCCTCAGAGTTGCTCCGACAATCGTTCAGAAGAAACGGCCAACCAGCTAACACACCGCTAGCCAGTCTGCAACGAATTCACCTTCCTGCGTTGAACACCAGACCACTCCAGTCCTCTGAAGTCCTCAGAGTTGCTCCGACAATCGTTCAGAAGAAACGGCCAACCAGCTAACACACCGCTAGCCAGTCCGCAATGCTAGAATTAAACTTTCCCAGCCACCGTCTTCCTCCACGTGAGAAAAGAAATTCTTCCCACTGACGCCGGACACCGAAGCGTGTATCCAGACTATCCTCTGACAATACCGTTCCCGACGCAGCTGTAGTTCTTATCCTGGTCACGGCACCAAATGTGAGGAGTTATTTCTGTCGCATTAAAAGAAACCAAAACAAGTGGAATCGTTTTAACATGAAATATATTATTATATCTTCTCGTTGTGTTTTATTCCAGTCGCCATTCTTTCACCCTCCTCTCTACACTGTTCACCTGCTATCACAATGTTTATCACAACCGAAAAAATAAGTATGTAGACTCTTCCCGCAGGAACAATCCTGACAGTATATATCATATAATTATATGCATATGCCTATATAATATAGATATAAATAAACAGATGAAGCTACCTGTACACTAGAATTGGAGATTTTAATTATGTCTCAGACGCGGTAATTTAAGGATCTTTGGTTTAAGAGGATGCATTATTATCTTGTTAATATATTTGTATTTGAAGCTTAATCAGGACTTCATTTCCATTTCCACTTTTATACAGCAGCCATACATGATACCTTATGCCACATACAGGGAAAAGAAAATTAGTTTCTATTCATTATTATTAATTGAAAAGTGTATTAATTATGCTTTCAGCGGTCACAGAAGTGAATTTGTGCTTGTGCATAATTATATAATTATTAAGTGAGATGATTGTTTACCTGTGTCTATATTGTTCTATGGACTGTGGAGTGGTTCTGGCTTTGATGAATTCCTGTTGTCAGCTGTGTCGTCCTGAGATATTTCTTTCAATCAAAAGGTGGTGATGCCTCGGTGGTTGAAGAAGAAGAGATTAGTGATTACCTTATCTCAACTTATCATACCTTACCTTGCACAGCATACCTTATCTTGAATTAACTTACCTTACCTTAACTTGCATGATCTAACTGCCATCGTTATAGGGGTAATGTCCTGAGCAGTGGCGGCGCTAGGGGGGCTAAGCCCCCCCCTAAAAAAGGCCATCCTTTTTTTCCCATGTAAAAATAACAATTTTGGACGATTTACCCCCTTTAGCCCCCCCAAAACTGACATCCTGGCGCCGCCACTGGTCGTGAAACTGAAGAAGGTTTTGGTCAAATGTTTGGACTGCTTTTTCTTGTGGATTAATCGACTTAACAATAAACTGGTGATTAAGTTCATATGCAGTTACTCTATTATAACATAGTTTCCAAAATGTGTATTGCAGCATGAATTGTCAGATGAAGCTTTCTTTTATCGATTGCTGACCAGGATACTTCTGCTGACTGTTTCTCAACTTATCAGCCATTTATATAATTATGTCTCTTGTTTCGGTTTTTTATGACTTACTAATCATTTTCCGATGGCCATTGTATGTGTATGGATTGTGATTGGAGAGTCATTCACTCTTCACCAGTCAATTCCAGGCCAACTTAATTACTGTCTGTTCAACCCACAATATTTTCGTAGATCTTTATGACGGATTATGAGGTAAGAGCGATGACAGGGTTGTGGAAACACGACTGTTTAGTCTGTCGCGCCAGGTCGTCAGACACATCAAAGATAACCTTTCATTGATCAGCAACAAAGGATTTGCGCAGAATGACAGAATGACGGAATTGTTTGCAAAGATAACTTTTGTAGAGCGAATAAAAAATAAAAACATTTGCTGGTTCATAAAGAGAAAAAATTTGAACAGTTTATGAAGTTGGCAGATACTTGTACAATGGCTACGAGCTCAATCATGTATGAAGCCAATATATGAATGATGTTCATGTGCTGTGTACATGAAAATGCATGCAGCACTTCTAAGAGTTGCATAAGGGTGCTATATAAATGCTTGGATGCTTGCATTTATAGATAGATAATATTGTTATTATATCTTTATGTAATTTATGCAGTTTTCCACACTCATCCTGAGATAAATTCAATAGATATCGACAAAAACAATACTATGTATATGTATATATATATATTCCATTTGATCAACTGCTTTTTGTACCAGATGTGTGTCTATAATTTTTTTATGTTACCAATTAAACGAATATAATAATAATAATTAAATGCTGAGAGCATATACATGCAAATTCAAATGATGAAAATTTTACCATTGCAACATTGTAACTTTTTCCTGTGATATTTAAGTGGCATTAAGAGCAGACTGTGACATATATTGGTGATTTCTTGGTTTTCTGCATCACTAGGCAGAATGACAGAATCTTATATTATAATTCCGAAATTCCATATGTTTGTTTGTTTGTTTGTTTGTTTGTACGGATTTTGACAAAATAGGCTTGGAAATGAAACAGCGTCGGTTTAGGCCTACCAAAATTTTTGAAATTGATTCTTACCCAAATTATAAGGCAATTGCAACTATTTTCAGCTTTAATTCACTTTAAAACAAGAGTTATTAGCGTTTTAAGACAGATTTCATCAATAATCGCTCACGCTAAGTTTTCGCTCACGCTAAGTTTTTAGTAATGAGTCTACAGTACGCATGACGTCATACTTGACCAGTAATAATTTCCGTAGCGCCCCGCAGGGGCGAGTCACGTTTGGCTTTTTGGGGAAGCGGGCTGCGGTGGAGGGTTGGCGAAAACCCGAAATTTAGCGGTCAACGATGGGTACCACGTACAGTGGAGTAGTGTTTAAAACCCTAAATTTCCCGGGCAACGCCGGGTAACACATCTAGTTGTTTATAAGGATCACTTAGAAGCGAGCCAAGGAAGTCTAGTTATAGGAGCTGTCGGTTGAGCTGAGCAACGGATGTTCTGCTCTGATTTGTTGCTCCGTGGTCTTAACTCGAATTATGGATTCATGTCGAGACTCTCCAACCTTTCTAAGTCTTTCATGTTGCTGGCTTAGTGCGTGGCTTCAAGTGGCTTCCTTTCCTAAAGCCGTAGACAGACAGCTGGTGCAGGATCACCTGCCATCATGTCTAGTTATGCATTATGACATTAACAATGTATTGTAGTAATTAATGGCATTTCTTATAGCAAATACTCAGAAGCAATAAGCTGATTTCTGTGTGTTATGCTATACTGTGTGTGTGTGTGTGAAAAGTTGCCATTGATCTATAAAGATGGTAATAATAATAATAACAACAATAATGATAATAATGACGACATTTTCTATGGCGCTGTAACACAGCACATGCCGTTACAAAGGTGCCTATACAAACACAAACTCAATAAAAATATTATATTCAGTCAAAGGTATGCCTTAAAAAACATATATGTCTTCAGTCGAGTTTTGAAAGCCTCAACTGAGTTGGCAGAACGAACTGTGGTAGGCCAGCAGTTGAAAAAGCACACTCCCCGAAGCATGTCCTCGTCCTTCGCAAATATAGATCTCCTTTCACACTGGATCTCAGCGTAAGACCAGCACCTGACGCCGCCATCTGCACGCAGTAGGATTTAAGGTAGTCCGGTGCTAAGCCATGTAGTGACTTGTAGACGAGCAATGAGAGTTTGTATTCAATGCGGTACGGTATTGGAAGTAATTGTAAGGAGATATAGATTGATCTAAGGAGATATAGATTGCGGTATGGTATCCAAATGGATGTCAAGAAATTGCTTTAGTTTTCTTTGCAGTTTAGAGTGAAATCAATCTAAGCTTAGAATTATTTAAAACAATTAAAACTTTAGATGCAGCTTTCTTTTGTCAGATCTATTCCTCATCAGTGTGCCTGAAGCTCAGTTCCTGATGGTTGATGAATTTGCAATGGTGTCGATAATACCGTAGTTATTTGGAAACTATTGGCTTACATGTGAACATCTGACTGGTGTAGGGCTGTAGGCAGTCCTTCAGTGAGGTAGGCCTACTTTGAATCACTGTATGCATATATATATATATATATATGTATATATATACATATATATATGCTGTTTGGAAATATTCATGCATGTGTAAGCACATTTTAATTGGAAAATAGCTGACATAAAAGATCAAAAGTGTATGTGATTGGTCTGGTTTAATGACATGCTGTTTGTTTAAAATTATCTTGCTAAATACATCTTTAATCAATATTTTTTACCAATTGTTTAGGGATATTTCTGGTGAAGTTTTCCACCCCTCTGGTGACCTCCACCTCGCAGAAATGGACCTCCTTGACATTGGACCTGAATTTGAAGATGACTTTGGCAGGACTGTCGATTTTGAATACAAGGTACTGTTGACCTTGGCTTTTTGAATTATTTTTGTCTAACATGCCTATTGCCAGTGGCGACGCCAGGATTTCAGTTTTGGGGGGCTGAATCTGCGGGAGAAATTTTCCGTTTTGAGTTGCCAAAATTTCTGACGACCTTTTTTTAGTCATTTGGTCGAAACCTTGGGAAAATGGTCCTTTTTCATATCCGCCTTGGAAACTCTCTGACAAACCTTGTGCATACCTTTACGGTTATTTTGGGGGGGCTAAAGAGGGTTAATCATGCAAATATTTTATTTTCACATGGGAAAAAAATGGATGGCCCTTTTTGGGGGGACTTAACCTTCCCTAGCCCCCCCCCAGTGCCGCTACTGCCTATTGCTCATTCTATTATAGATGTCCAATTGTCTATGATGATATCTTGCAGTTTTCACAATATGTTTTTTTAATGATCATGGCCGTAGCCAGGATTTGATTTTGGATTTTTGGGAAGGGCATTTGCCAACTTTTTTCAGCCAAATTTTCTGATGACTTTTTGTAGTCATTGAATTTTTTGACAAATTTTTTTAGTTATCGATATTTCTGATGACCTTTTTTAGTCATCTTTTCGTAGGATTTTTTATCGTGACATAGGGCGATCTAATTTCGTGCTTTTTTCTCTAAAATCGCGATCTTCTGCGGTTTGTGTGCGGCCAATACCTTGCACACTGTAGTTCTTACAATCATGTGCTAGTAAATGCATTGTATTATTTTTACATTTTTCATTTTGGAGGTGTTCAAACACTCAAAATACCCCTAGCTACGGCCTTGTTAATGATTATGAGTGATTATGTATATTGATTTGCTATAATTCTTGTGCTTAATTGTTAGAAAATATTCAATGGCATCGGATTTTTTGTTAAAAAATTGGTGAAGACTATTTAGGTGAAGCAGGGATATCAAGGTTATGATTAGGGTCGTGATGCCTTGCATGTGTCACAATTGTGCATCTATATGCTGTCTTGACAATTGTGGCAGAATTAAATAGTCTTTATATATGTATATACATATCCTTTGATTGATTATTATGTTGAATCTCATCCTGGATTATTATGTTGAATCTCATCCTGGCTATCATGTGTTTACATCTGTATACATATACAATACATAGGCATTTATTTGTACCCATCACCACCAAATGGCTAGCATCAGAAACTGATGGTGGTGATGATGATACATGGATATTTGCTTGTTTGGCATCATTACTCCTTGACTTTTGTAGAAGTAGAATTTTCAGTATCCTATGGAGTATGGACGACTGTAATTGAGTTTTGTTTATTTTCCTTCTCTCCGTCTGTTTGGCTTCTTAAGACTTCTAAGCATTCTCCTAACAGATCAAGTTCTTAACCGTCTGAGCCATGGGATTCAGGATTCATTTATTTTCTTATCAGGTGGCATGTCACATGACAGACTGTTTAGTACTTAGAGGGAGTTAATTGCAGTGTCTGTACTTCCATCTTCTGAGTTCAAGGGTCATCTCTTACCATGTCTCTGATCTCTATATCGTGGAATCTCATTTCCTGTCAGAATCCTCCGCATCAAACAGAATTCTCTCACCTGATGATGATGATGACGATGATGATGATGATGATGACGACGACCACGATGATAATGATTATACATGTATGTCATGTAAGTATACATATACATATACAGCATGTATATACCTGTTAATACATGTATATACTTTTCTCTTTTGTCTTTTATATTATAAATGAAGTAGACCACCTGCATACGCATCATATGAGCTTGTGGGTTTACACAGGCACACACACATACACGTCTACACATAAATCTTTATAGAAATATCATTAAGTGGCAAAGGATTTATCGATACACACCTGATCAAACTGTCTGCTGTCAGACATTCTTTCTATAGAGCTGCATTTTGCAGTACACAGGAAACAAAGAGATTTTTGATGATTGGACCTTTTCAACAGCAACTTTTTCTAAAGTTGCCTTTGAGCCACCAACTCAAGTGGAATAATTTATTATGTGATAAAGTCTGACCTGACCTGTAACATGTTTTGGAGTCATATTGATGATAGTACAGTATATAAATTTTGGCTATAGGTGAGTAACTCAGGCCATGGTTATTTCTACGCCCTCCATTTATCTGCAGCCATCTACTTCTAAGAAGTAAATTTTGTATGTTTTGCATGTATGTATGAATGTTCACAATAGTCTATATTTCAGTCACTTTTGCTCACCTCCAAAAGCCTTCTTTTGACTCAAGTCAGTCTTCCGACTTTCTCAATATGACTACCGGTATTCTTTGGACAAGAACGACTCTCGGTGGACGCGCACCTTTTGTGTTGGAAGCGGCCGTAGATTCTGGAATTTTGTTCCTCAAGCATTTCCTGTACAGAGTTTGCTTTGTTGCTCATGTCACCAACTAAAAACTCCTCCATTTTGTGACTTATTTCCTCAATTTCTGTGTCTTCCTGTGTCCGACTGAGCTGTTGTGCTTGACCTGAAAAGTGAGTTCACGTGGTATGACATTGATATTCTTGCTCCAGATCATATCATCAACAATGAAGTATAGGTTCCGGTCAAAGAGTCATGGCTTTATTGATCATTGCCTCATTTGTCTTTGGTCGTGCGTGTCACATGCACAGGCATAGATACTGATTCAGTCATTATTCAGTCAGTACTTCTATGTTCCAATGTAGTCAACAACCAAGAATACATTGTCTTTGAAATGCCTTAAAACACTTGTTTGCTCAGATACAATCAAACATACATACATACATGCATACATACATGCATACATACATACATGCATGCATGCATGTATGTATGTGTGCACGCATGCAACGCACGCACACACACACACACATACATACATACATGCATACATACATACAGTCATACATGTATAGTAGTGTGGTCCTCAAAAATTATTTTTCAAATTTCTTTGATGGTACCCTCCCATTCTGTTACCTTGCCTTAGTAGTGAATAAGTGTAAAATTTCAGCCTGATTGATTGATATTTAGTGGTCGCGCAATGCTACTGACTTTTCACCATTCGTGACAATGCCGAAAACGAAGCAAATGACAGCATTTAAAGTATATGGACAAGGACTCTTTTAGAGTTTAGATTTAAAAAATAAACTGATCATGGTAGACTGCATAAAAGATTGAGTGGTATATAGATGTACTGAATGCTGATATAAAGTTAATAATTTAGTAATAAAATAATTTAAAAAATTATAGCAATGTCAGCCATATGCTGAACATAGGGTTTTCGATTGTTGAGGTCTCAGCAGAATGCCTAACGCATAATTCATTGAGTCAAGGAACTGAACTCTGTGCTCAGATACAGCCTGCATTAGATATTTCTCCCATTCATTTTTAGTGATGGATGATTTGTTTTCTTGAATGAGTTTAACAACCCCTGTCGGCATTAACGTTTACAACTCTGACACTCTTTGTGCACTGTTTTGCCTTCTGATAATCCTGATTTTGTTTTCATTGTTCAGTATCAATCTCAGTTAGGAACTCGCATGGCGGTTCTACTCCCTGTAAGAAGTCCAAAGTTTTCACCGTCCCAAAATCTTCTCCTTGTAAATAGGCCTACTGCTCCGGGTGCCATCGATCGGATTCCACGTGATGGAATTTTACTAAGAACGGTGACAATGAGTTGAAGTAGTCCGTGGTAGTCGTCTCAATCCTGCTTGTTAAATTTTTTATTAACAATTTCTGACGAATTAATTTGGATCAAGTCTGATCGAGTTGATTAGTGCTGCCAGAATATTTTTACATTTCGGATCCTGAATTGTTGTCTGGAGGTGACTTGCAACAGCATCAATGAATGGGGAGCCCTCAGAGACCTACTTTTATCAGTGTGATGTCTGATGGGCCACTTGTTGATGGTGCAAATGATTGTTTGAAATAATTACCATGCATCACATGATGCTGACAAGCAAAATACAGTAGGTCTTTCTCAGAATAGTCTCTGTGCTTAATGTTGCAATGTCGAAGCACATCACTTTGACTCTGTCTACAGGCTACTCTATAGCCATAATCTTTCAACAGAATCACAACAGCTTGTCTTGTTTTTCGCCTGTGCCATGATTTAACCTTTGCACTCCGAGTAATTAATTCACTTCATACATGTAGCTTTGATACCAGTAGCCATAGGCGGAGACTTGGTCCAGAAGTTGAGGTGTGGGACGAATGAGCGGCCGAAGGACGATCGCCGAGGGACGGCTTAGTCATCGACGACATTTTCATAGACCATATTTCTGACGCCCTTTTTAGTCGTTTTGTCGAAATCTAATGAAAATATTCTATTTTCCCAACCAAAATGGCTGATGACCTTTTTTCTACCCTACTTAATATGTTTTAACAGATTTACCGATATTATCCTAACACTCTCGAAGTTTCCGATGCTATCTTTGGTATATTTCTGAACTGTTGGGAGATACGAGCATGTGTTTGTGGTGGGGGGAACGGTCCCCCACCACAAACATTGGTGGACCGTCCCCGTAAGTCTCCGCCCATGCCAGTAGCATACTGGCAGTCTATCAAATAGCTGCTTTGCAGTATTACCAGGAGGAATCTTCCCATCCATCGAAAGCATTACTATCAACTTAGCAACAAGTACATCCGGAAATTTATCCCTTCCCTCTAATTATTTAAAAAATGACCCAAAAGCCATGTATACTCTTATTTTAAAAAGCATAATATGATTAAAAGAATAATAACACCAGCTTCTCTCTACAGACTGAAGTAAGCAATGCATGTATGACAACCTTTATCAATAAATTACAAACGAATGTTGCCATAATGTACAGTTGGGGTGCTGTAATACATCTCACCTTGTCGCGCGACCTCTAAACTTTGAGCAATTTCAATAAAATTTGGTAGGAATCATTGGCACATGATGCATAACACAATAAAAGGGTACCGTCACGAATTTTTCACACTTTATTTTTTCCCATGGATGTGTGGACCACACTAATGTATAGGGATGTTTGCATCCCTTGTCTTTCTCACATTCTGACGTTTATGACTGAACACCTTGATTGGCTTCCGTTAACTGCTTGGTTTAAGTTTAAAATTCTCTTTCTTGCCTATAAGTTGTTTTTGTGTTAAGCTCCTCGCTAACTCTGTGATCCTATTAGGCACAGCCTATCTTGGCTACCATGACATCCACTCCACTCTTCAGATCGTCATGACCTTCAAGTCCAGCGTTTCCCAAACTTTTTGGGCCACGGAACCCTTTGCATCCTAATATTTTCTTGCGGAATCCCACCCTTAAATAGGCCAAATGCAATATAACATACATACCACTCGAGAAGCATATATGCCTACTAAACACGCACTAGCCTATTGTAGAAAGTTTATTTTTCTCATAAGAAAATTTAAATTTCATTGTTTTGAAAACCACGACTCATTGATCACATTAGGTCTACTGGGATAGGCGTACCGTACATGAAATTAGAATGCAAACGCACTTGTTTCTTCTCATGCATTTTTGTCTATAACTGGCTTGGTGCTAGAAAGCTGAATTCTTATTATCAGCTGCATCATTTCAACGTCGATTTCTTTATTTTGCTTCTGTTCCAGTAATGAGAATGCAGTTTTGCAGCATTTTTACGTCGCAAATGGCAAAGGCATGTTAATGGAGTATTCTTTAACTACCCCATTCCCATCATTGATCTGTAAATGTTGGTTGTAATTCTGATTCATTTGCGTTATGTTAAAAATAAATTCGTAGTCTTCATTAGAAGAGTTAGCTTGTTTTTCGCCTACTTTGAATGGTTTCGTATCCAATAATTATTATCATCATTCATAGTAAGGAAGTATTTTACTACTTCCTTGCGGAACCCCTGTGCCCACCACGCAAAACCCTTTTGGTTCCGCGGAACCCACTTTAGGAAACACTGTTTTAGTCCCAGGGTCTTGGTGCAACATCGTGCTTTTGCCTCTGTTGGCCCCCTTGCTGTTGGATGGCCTTCCTGCTATAACTCCTAATGAAATCTAGGGCACTACTATTTCTGCCCATTGTCTAATTTTAGTGCTTTTATTTTCTAGGGGTTCTTCACACTGGGAGTGACTCTGAATAGGTTGTACTGTGAGACGCTCTTTAGAATGGAATCAAGAATCAGACATTTTGTCTGTTCTCGGATTGACTATTGTAATTCTGTCCTTGTTGGTCTCCTTGAGGTTCGGCCATCTCCTTTGCAATCTGTACTCAATGCTGCTGCTAGGTTCGTTGCCCATCTTCCTCGATACTCCCACATTTCTACATTCATGACTGAACAACTTCACTGACTTCCACTCTCGGCCCGTATACAATTTAAAGTCCTGATTTTGGTCCTTAAGTCTCAATTGGGTCTTGCTCCGAAGTATCTGTGTGATCATAATATTATACTTGCCCACTTTCTGCCACTTCACTGCATCCTCTTAGGTCCTCTGATCGGCTTGACCTCTTTGTCCCTGAGTCAGGACCGCCATGGCTCAATCCTGATCATTTGCCTGCATTGGTCCCTCCATATGGAATGGACTTCCCCCCCCCCATCAGTTTGCTCTGCCATCCTCTCTTGTAGTCTTTCCTCGTCTTTTTCTCGTATAAAAACTTGCCTGTTTTATCGGGGTTGAATGCACTGGGAATGATTTTGAAAGGCTCTTGTTGTGAGAGGCGCTTGATAAATGGTCAGATACAATGTAATACAATAATGATAGGCTCGGTTCAGGTGAACTCTGACATATCACAAATTGAGTAACACTGAACGAACTTCTAATATATTTTGAGCTGAATAAAACTGGATGGGCTGAGTACAGTGTAATTTATATCATTCTGTCTATGCCAAGAAGAAGTGCAGTTCAAAGTTGTACCAAGCATTCAGTAGCTCACACCACTGTACTTGATACTCCAGTGCCTTCCTTTTCAATCCATGCACTTAGGTGGAAGGTGAGTCATTTAAGTCTTGTCCCTTTTCTTATTTTATTTTCTATCTGTCATTTTCTGCTCTTCACCTTGCTTAAAACTTGTCTAAATTTAACTTTTCCACTTTCTCAGTAGATTTTGGATTTTGCTTCTCAGTGGCGTAGGCAAGGGGGGGTTTCGGGGGTTAAACCCCCCCCATTGGCTCCGGAAAAAGGTTTTTTTAAGGTTATTTTTCCATTTAAGTAAGAAAAAATAGCAAAAAACAGGGTTTCCGGCCATAAACCCCCCCCATGAAAAATTCGTGGCTACGCCACTGTTGCTTCTGATTTCAGCTGAATTTATTGAGTACTTCCACTTAAGTTTGTGAACTTACTCTTCATTGACTGGCGAGAATGGTGTTAGTTACAGCTTATAATTTCATTATAGACTACTTTAAATGTTTCTACTTTGAGTCATGTAGAGCTGCTCATCTAATTGACTTTGTCTTGTTGTGCTCCTTGTCTGATTTCGAATGAGTACTCTGAAAGAAGATATTGAACGGGAAGGCATATTTTACCATTTTTCGGCACATTGTATTGTTAGGCGTTGTTGATCAATGAAATATATCATGTGAGTTGTGTGGGAATTGGTTATTGATCACTTGTTTTTGAACGACCATTGAGAGAGAAACTGTGAATTGATTAATTGCTGCAATGGTCAGGTCCCGACTGGGTCGATTTGTCTACACTTAGCAACGGACATCTCTGGTCTCAGCTGTCCTATGTGGAGCCTGACCTGCTCTCCAATTGTTATGAAATCTTCTGAGACCCAGCTCACTCCTTCATCTTCATAGATGAAGGAGTGCTGTGCTTCTTCGGGGTCCACAGCAGCCTGACAAGATTTACTGAACAGGACCTTTTGGTGTGTCTGTTGTCCAGAAAAAAATCTTGTATTCTTAACTTATAAAATTGTGTCCCATAACTGAACATGTGCCATAACGTAATATAGCCAGAAAGTTGCAACATAGTAAACATTTGACTTTGCCCTCTTACAGATCTTGTTAAATGCAGAGTGTAATATTAGCATGTTCATTGACAAGACATTCAGTTCACAAACATGCACAGAGTTTTACATCTGATCTCGACAGTGTTTTATTCATAGGTTCTCATGCCTTTGTCTTTTCCCCGTATATCTCCTTGCGGTCAATAATTGTTGCTGTTGTAACTAATCGTTATTTATAGTTGACTATTAAAAATCGGAATTGAATTTTTTTTATTGATCTCCAAATGCCGGTAGCTAAAGATAGTATGAGCAAAATTGTTTATCTGATATTGGGTGTGAAAAAAACGGAGAACTGCAAATGGGAGATTCCTTTATTACACAATGACAGTGCAATGAGTGCATGTGCTAGCCTGCATGATTTTGTAAATAGGTGCCTTAATCCCGTGCAGATAGGGCAGATGAATAAGACAATGAGGTAGAAATTCCACAATTCCATACAGAAATTTCCCACCCAGTCACAACAACAGATTTAGGTAAAAGGATACAAATGGTGTCTTTGTGGGGAAAGCGCTTAAAATTCAAATGCTTTGCCTCTAGTAGTATGTGAGGCACCCTTGTAATGGCATGGCTGTGTTACACGACACCATAGAAATCATCATTGTTATTATTATTATCATCATTATCATTTTTATTATTTTTTTTATTATTATTATTATTATTATTGTTATCATTATTATTATTTTTAGTCTTTTTTCCGTGAGGTATTTCGAATCCATCAGGGACTTTATTACTAACTACTTGTTTAGAAACCAGTCCGGAATTGTCAGACCTCGTCTTCATGGTTATTATTATTATTATTATTATTATTATTATTATTATTATTATTATTATTATTATTATTAAACATATTGTTATTGTTATTATTATTATTATTATATTGGTATTAGTATTATTATTGTTATTATTATTATTATATTATTATTATTATTATTATTATTATTATTATTATTGTTATATAGCATTGTTACAAAGGCAATGTGGAAGAGAATTATTGCCTCAGAGACAAATGTGTGGCCATGTTTGAAAGTTCATATGCAGGAAAGGCGCAGCCTATACCAGGTCCTGTTGACTGAGACCTTGTGTTAACAATTGTTGTCTAGCTGTTTGATCTGTAAGCTGGAGTAAAAAATTTAAATTAAATTAAATAAATATCTAATGCAGCCGCATATTTCGGTGACTTGATCAGACCCAGGCTTTATCAACGCTGTCAAATTTTAAGTGAATGCATTTTCAATTGTAGATGATTTAAAAAAAGGAAATTGCTTATGGTGTTTTGTTTAGCATTTAGCTGTTCTGTGATGATGATCAGTGGTAACGAGTTCAATTGATGATGATGATGATGATGATGATGATGACGATGACGATGACGATGACGATGACGACGACGACGACGACGAGGATGATGACGAGGATGACGACGACAACGACGACAATGATGACAACGACAATGATGATCATGATCATGATGATCATGATGGTCATGATGATCATTAAGGTAACCTTTTATTTTGTCTATGTTTAGACTTTCTATGCCATACATTATTTGCCTGACCAGTAATATGCATATTTGCTTGATTAAGCTATGTTGACCTATAGTCTTACTTGATCACTCATTTGTCTCATATTATAACGTTTGTGTTGATCATTGTTAACAGACCGTTGTTATTTGCACTGCGTGTTGTGCAAGGCTTTATCAATATATTTAGTTTGTTGCACCAAGGTCCTGACATTCGTGCCTTATAGTTGACTGCTGTTTAGTTTACGCGTCGATTTCCTGACAGTGCTACTTGGTCTTCTTCTACAGTCGCATAGATCCTTTGATTGTGCCAGGGTCCGGGAAATGCGATTGCACGTTCAACATGCAATATGCATGTGTGACAAATGATAGGTGAGATAGATCACAGATGCAGAACACCTGCATGCTATCGTCGGCATATTATATACGTGTTTTTGATGTTGGTACATCTGCACGTCTCGCTTTTATCTCTCGCAAATGTAATTCGCCAGTGCAAAGAATTCTTCTCCTGTGTCTGACCTGTTCTAGTCCACTCAGGAAATTTGTATCCATGGACCGTTAGAGTGGATATTATCAGGGTCGGATTAAGAAGTGTGGGGGCCCTCTTTGGAACATTTTTGGAGATCTTTGTCCAAAAAATCTGATGACCTTTCTTCGTCATTTGGTAGAAATTTCTTTAGAATATACTGCCTGCCAAAAATAGCTGACGACTTTTTTTAGTCGTTGGGTCAAAATTTCCTCAGAATATGCCAATTTTGTCCTCAAATTTTTTTTCAACATGTGTGGGCCCCTAAAGTGTGGGGGCCCTGTTCAGCCAAACATGTTGAACATACCTTAATCCGGCCCTGGATATTATGCTGACGAGAAATCAAGAAACTTGAATTATAACGTACAGCTTGATTTCTGTTGCGATGAGTGTTTATGCATTGCATTCATGTCAACCTTTCAAACGTCGATAACTACATGCAGTATCTTACAGTTCAGAATACTAGCAGTGCTAAGTGCAAAGAAACCTTTGTCGGCAGTTACATGTATCAACTATCGATGCAGACAATGTCATTTGTGTGACCTGCGTTGTCCTGCAGCTTAGTGAAGAAAAAATCCCAGTGAGCTGATCAAGAATTGCAAAGAATAGGTGACTGAAAACGTTTCCTTGTTGCAGATGATCAGGACCAAAGGTACATCCATCCATCCATCTGTGTTATCTTGAATCATTTGAATCTGTTATTCTAACATGGCCATGTTATTAGTTTCTTGTGTGGTCCATGGCTATTGCAAAGTCTGGTCCTTCAGAGTTTGTGCTGAATCAACTCAATTGTATGTGGAGTGTGTAAACAGCATGAAGACCAGGAAGACGAGAGGCAGAGTGAAGAGGCAATAACTGGTGTTATTGCGAATAGCTGGTGTTATTACAGCCTGTCTTACGTCAGATGTCTGTATCATTACTTTCGTGCGCCTTTTTGTTATTTTCAGACTTATATACTAGGCTATTGATTCAAACCAGTATGAGGCTCTGGTTTTCTTGTCAATTAGCAACAGAAGCGACAACAACAACATTGTGGAGGGGGTTACAATCCCAAATTAATCATGACACCTCAAGAATGGAAAGCTAGGTTACAAGCGTGTGTAATGTTATGATCTTTTAAATACACACAATACATGTCCAGTCTAACATTATAACTCAAGCATGATCAATCACACACACACACACACACGCAAACACAGACACATGCACGCACACACAATACATGTCCAGTCCAGCAAGATCCTTGCTGCCATCATGTCATGATGTCATGAGGCTGATGATCGAATGCAAAGAATTTTTTTTATTTGTATGCTACATTCTGATTTTTCTTGTCTTTGAATTTGTATTCTTCTGTATAGCATCATTTGTAACTCTGAATGGGGTTGGCAATGGAGAATTAAAGTAGATACTGACTTTAAAACGTTAATAATGTTGATAAAAGTTGATTTTTGTCATTTTAGTATTAATTTAATAACCTCGTTAACCCACGTTAGCTACATCGGTAAGAGAGCTGGCGGCCGTGCGTCTGTGAAAGAGAGCGTGAAGGCCGTGGTTCGCTTCCCGAAGGTGGCTATTTCAGAGATTCAAAATCTCGGTCTAGCACGGAGACCTAAGTGGCCTGGCGTCCATTCAAATGGGCGAGCGGTGGTGAAGGATCTCACCCTCAGGGTCGAGGCCATAAGACAGCCACTATATAAAAATCCGATTACATTTACATTTACAGTTGTGTCATGCCTGTAGCATCCTACAAAGTAAATGGGCAAATATCCAACATTTCTCAACACAAGACAACCTGCTGCAGGCAAGCTGGCTTATCGCAGAATGGCACTAAATACATCACCGTTCAAGCTCATAATGTTTGGTTGTTGTAGTATTTCTGTCTTGAAGTGCTAGTGCTACAATTCAGAGTGCAGCTTTCAGCGGAATTTGTCTGCTATGATGGTGGCCCAGTTCACGGTGGTATATCCGAGTTGCAGTATGAAAGGGAATTGGATAACAGCAGGAGAGTACAAACCACTATTACTGAAAAGGAGGCTATCATCACGTCATGCGTTGTGCTGAACACTCCAC
>OX457039.1:28514919-28569919 GCA_949752735.1 Lumbricus terrestris
TTTTTAGACTAGTCACCCAAAGTTCCTGACAGCCGTCGTTCATTGATATATAATTTTAGACATAGGCATACGGGAGATTTCAGCAGTGGGGGGGCAAAGATTGAACTTCTGTTTGAAAAAAATCCTGAAATCTTGTGGAAAATACAACTTTTTCCCAGAAAAAAAGTTGACGACCTTTTTTTAGTCATTTCCCAGTCAGCTTGCCCGAAAAACAGACGTGCCCGAAATTGCCCGAAAAGTTGACGACTTTTTTTAGTCATTTCCCAGGTCTGCTTGCCCGAAAAACAGTTTTGCCCGAAATTTGGGGGGTATTTGCCCCCTCTGGACCCCTGCCTCGTACGCCTATGATTATAGATGTTAACGACATTTGCAAGTCTCTAGCTCAAGTTACAGACAACTTTAACAACTTTAAAAAGTCTTAATTGTGGACCTTTAGTTGACGACTTTTTTTTAGTCATTTCCCAGGTCTGCTTGCCCGAAAAACAGTTTTGCCCGAAATTTGGGGGGTATTTGCCCCCTCTGGACCCCTGCCTCGTACGCCTATGATTATAGATGTTAACGACATTTGCAAGTCTCTAGCTCAAGTTACAGACAACTTTAACAACTTTAAAAAGTCTTAATTGTGGACCTAAATGTCATAAAGAACCCCGTGCGTTAGAAATGACTTAACTATAATGACATTAACAAGCCTTTACTTTGCATCTGAATGGCAGTAGCAAGTCTTATCAGTGACCGCATTAACAGGTTGACACAGCAAACTATGAAGAAATAGACTAATTGCACAGAGGGGGTTTTGTCCGGGGGGGGGGATAAATCTGATAATGTCCTACAATCAATTGTTTTTTATCAGAATTTTCTTTGAAATAAGATGCTCATTTGTGTTGTAAAAATATCTATCTCTATCAAAGCATGCATTTACATGTATGTCAGCATATGTTTTGTGACATTATCGCAGTTGTTAACAGTCTAAAGCTAATCTTTCACTTTTGATTCTAATCTGGTGTTATACAAAGTGCATAGGAAACAATTGAACACTGAAAAATCATTCAGTTGTTGAACTTGCTTATCTAATCTAAGCACTTCAACAGCACCGTTTAGATAGCACTATTGTCATTATGATTGCTTCAAGTGTAAGTGTAGGCCTACTCAGAAATTTATTGGACGAGTTCAGTTGAAATCCAACCGATCAGAAGTCTTGCTTTTCAGATTTATCCCTGAGATTTTTTAATTGTTTTTTGGAACATATTGAGGTTAGGTGAGTGCACCGTTAGGAGTTTTCGGGTAAAAATTAAGTGATTTAATAGTAATACAACATGGAAGTGCATTTCTTATGGATTATGTCTTGCGATTTTCAGTAAATTGTCAATTGTTCAATACTCACTTGCGCTTAAACTCTTAATTCTAACAATGACAGTTCACGGCATTACATATTAAAACTCACTGTGCCATCTGAAACGCAGTGTCATATATTTAACTGCAGGAATACTGCAGATTTGACATTTAAGATTTGAACTGTGGAAAGCTATAAGAAGTTTTATTTGAAGACACAAGGCAAATTGATAGGAACCAATTGGTAGGAATTAAATTATAATTAGGAGCCAAAGGTACACTGTTATTGTAGCTTTTCTGTAGTACTACAACCAAGACAGATTCTGGTGCAACTTATATTACTTGGCATTCCATTATCCCTCAGCATTAGGTTGATAAATGGCTGAACTACTTGTTTCACAGGACTTGCTTTGCCGCTCGCGTAAAGCCACTTAGTTTGGCTTCCATGTTCGAGGAATTATTTGGACATTTAAACTGGATTCTGTGATGGATGGCTTGACTTTGCCACTTTGTGTGTTTTCCACGTACAACAGCTTACAGAAGCCATCTCTTGTAATGGAAAATTGTGTTTTCCATGCATAGTTGCACTGGCATTACTTACGGCTGAGATTGTGTTTTCCGTGTGCTGTAGGCCGCATCTGGTATGTAATAGCATACTATAAGGTGTGAAAGAGCCACTAAACATCTTATATGAAATGTGAAACTACAATGTATTAAAGAGTCAATACACATCTTATATGAAATGGGAGACTATAATGTGTTAAAGAGCCAACAAACATTTGATATGAAATGGGATGCTGTAAAGGTGTGAAAGAGCCACCAAAATGCCTCCGACATTTTATATGCCACATAAAATTCACATTTGGTCTAGATAATGATGTGGGAGTGAAGCTCTGGTCATGTGCAAAGCATGCTACCTATAATCCTTGATGCACAGCAACTGAGATGTCTAGAATATATGCTATTTTTAGCTATTAATGTACTTTTATATAGTAAGCAATCTCATCAACTTTTCTGCATGAAAACTGAAACCATGATCAAATTCTATGGTCTGGTCTTCTGCTGTTGGTGAAACAAAGACAGAGAAAGAACAATAAACTTAATTTGGTGAAACGAAAGCAGAGAAAGAACAATAAACTTATGTCTTGGGTTTCATGGCATGATGGCAGCCTATTCAAGAAATCATAATTTTTCATTCTGCAGTTTAGAATGGGAAATCCAACTAAGTGACCCACTGCTACAGAACAGAGATAAACTTTTGCCAGGTTCAGATGGCATTGCTTCTTAAGCTGGGATGGAATGAACCCAGCCATGTAGGGATGCATGAGCATAAGTACCTGATTGGTTGTGCTCAAAGCACTGGCTACAGTAACTGCATCGGCATGGTATGTGTCAATGTATTCTTCGGTACACAGCCGATGGTTGAATAAATTTCCAACTGATTACAAACTCCGATATTGATTAAAGAGATAAGTTATTGTAAGCCAAAGCATTGTAAAAAAAGGCAAACAAGTCTTTACTACCCAGTAAGTCTTTAGTTAAGAACTTGAGAATGGTGGCAGCGAGTACAGTTTTCACAACGTTTTATGGCACTGTCTTCTGCATTTGACATTGCTGTGCAGGCGAAATGGTCTGAAAGTGTGATACCATATATCACTTGTAGAGAAGTTGTCATCTTGTCTTAGTCCACCACTCATGCAGTAGTTGGTCGACCATGTTGGGTTTTACAATCTCTTCAAATTCATGACTTTCTAAATAAAACTGTATTCCACTGTATGCTGGAGACTTGCTCATTCGAATGTTATAATGTCTAGACCTACAATGCTTCCTGATAATGGTTTCAAAACAGATCTATGCATACTATGCATACTGTGAATGATGTCATCATATTTCAATTGCATTTCATTTGTATTTTACTAAAAGTTTCTCTCATTTATATCACGTGTGCTCTTCTTAATCTGATGATTAAGCCGAAAACATCAGAGAGCAATAAGGAGACGCAGTTTGCCACTCTTTCTCCATCATTATGATGCTCTGCAAATTGTAATACCGGTATATACAATAACTTTGTCAAAGCTATGCCAATTAAAAGCCAATTATTAACTGTGAAAAACATAAATAATTGAAACTGAAACATGCAGATTTAGGTGTATTCTTATGATGTCTTCAAAAATATCTCTGACAAATGCATTTTTCTGTTTCTATTCATCTTGATTACTTGTTGACATCAGTAAGTGAAAACGTTGAATCTCCATGGAGTTCAAAGCTCTTGGCCAGAGCTATAGCCAGTAGTTAAAGTGGTTTGGGTGAGCAGTTGGAATGCTGAAGAAGAGTTTTATTGGAACGCATGTGTTTCCACGCAAAGAATTTGAAAAGCAATGAGAACACCGTTCCCATACATTTCCACCCACTTTAAACCCTGGCTATAACATGTCTGTCAACATGTGGTTCAAGCATGGCCCTGTGCTTATTTTTGCATTTTCTTTCTGTTCAGCAAAGAATATGTTTCAAATCGAGACTCTCAGTTGATAAAACTTTTTCAACTCTAGTCATAAAAATACTTTAAATCAGTCCATTATTCTCCTAGGCTCATCACAATTTGACAAGGTCATCAAACTGGAACTGATCTTGGTGTACAAGGTGTTTCAGTTATTGGATTAGAAACTCATTAACTCTCTCTCTCCCTGTAACTATTCTGCTCAGTTGCCTATGCCAAAGCATTCTTAACCCTTTACATACGAAGGCTATAGAATTCCATGTACTATTTACTACACTTTGGTGAGTAAAGTGTTGAAGCTTGTTCAGATATACTGTTGTCACAGGGCTGCAATTTATGTGAAAGTTTCT
Source organism: Lumbricus terrestris (assembly GCA_949752735.1). Taxonomy (NCBI): domain Eukaryota; kingdom Metazoa; phylum Annelida; class Clitellata; order Crassiclitellata; family Lumbricidae; genus Lumbricus; species Lumbricus terrestris. Next base: position 28,519,096 of record OX457039.1, read on the forward strand.
AAACTATTCAGTTCTTACAAATGTGCGAGCTTCAGCTTAAACTAGAACTGAAATTTAAATTTGAGAGCCGAAGCTATGCTGATTTGTATAGGTTTGTGCTTGTATAATAATGCACCTTATGTGTAGGGTGTACAACACTGTAAACTGATTTATTACAGAAGTGTTCCCTTTTGTCTAAACTCTAGCATTCATGTTTCTACTGTAGACAATCTTACAATGATGATTGCATAAAAATCTCCTATTTAGATGAGCTTATGGCGATTAATTGTAAAAAAACTGATGTATTTTGGTTTTGAATGGGTTTTGGTAAGCGACATGACCAGTGAGTCTTCTGATTGATATACGCTTGATTCCATTTTCCAGCATATGGATAAAATGAGAAAAGAACAGTAGATGAGAAATGGCTTTAGTGAATGCTGTTCGTTTTGACATTTCTGCCATTATGATTTTATGTTCCAAAAATCATGATTTATCTGAAGTATTGTGATGAGTGATGACCGCAAAGACAGTTGTTTTGCTAATAATAGCCTGGGCTCAGTTTTAGAGCAAATTGCATAATCAATCGTGGCTGTCTTTCCTCCAAACCTCTCAGACAAGATTATACTTTCCGTGAGCACATTGGTGTTATGGGATTATGTGTAGTGGAGGAAAGGAATTTGGATAGGATATCTTTCTCACTTTAGTCTCTATTTTTTTTCTCATGGTGGTAACTAGGGTCATTTGACTTTCTAATATCACATGTTGGTGATATAGGAACGGCTGTAAGTGTTTTTTTGTTTCCCAGACAACATGTCTTGAAAAGATGATGTGTCCTGTTCATGTTGTCTCGAAAACATTTGGGTATATTAAATGAATTGACATCTGTTTATCTCTATGGACTCATGTTAGTAATCTGTGTCAGTATTTCTTTATTTGTTAATCAAATCATGATGCAGTGGGTGCTGCCCAATCTAATCCTAAAACACAAGAATCTTTGCTCAGTCATGTTAACTGTTATTCATAACGTTATGCATTGGAAAATTTGTATCATCATCAAAAGGTGCAGAAGTTGTTTTACTGCAATTAAGGTAATGTAATGTAATAAGCAATGTGAGCCTATGTCGTAACTTGATTGACATTAAAAAACTGATGGCAGATCAACAACACACAATGATTTGACAATGAATTCAAACTCTTCACACCAATCATCTATGAAGCCCAAAGGCCATCAGAGCCCATTTGGAAGTAGGTAAGGGTGACTGTTACATATATATATATATAAAATTATATATATATATGTAACAGCCATATATACATACAATGTGAGTATACATGTATATTGCACATCCAATAGCTTGTTTGTATAGATTTTAACTGAATTCGATGTTGGCGGGCTGTCATACAATTATTGACAGTCGTCTAGTGATGACAAGCTGATATTTTGTTGTTTTGCCAGCTGTCGTTTTAGCTATCCCGCAATGCTTTGATGTGGATTGATTGTTTTCAGGTGGACCCTCTTGGCATTGCTGGTATTGATGGAAGAATCAGAGAAGGGGATCAAATTCTTCAGGTTTGTTGGCATTCAATAACTTAATGCCAGATCTTCAATAAATATCCTTTCAGGAATAAATTGCATATATAAAACTATATAATATAATATACATTTATTCATATATATATATATATGCTAGACTGTTTCAAAAAAAATTATTTTTGAAAACTTAAGTGGCTAGATGCTTAAGTGATGCCGTTTGGTGTTGTAAATAACTCCTTAAATTTTCATGAGATTATTCCACTGTTTAGTGACACCTCAACAGAGTTCTGTATTCTGTAATCAGTCATTGTGAATTTACCTTCATATCCGTACATAAAAATACATTATTTTGTGCTGTGAGTGGCAGACAATCAGACACGGTGTAAGAGACTATTTATTTTCTTTACTTACTTGCATTTAAGATGCACTGTCAACTAGTTCTATCTGGAGAGCATGGTAAAGAGTTAGGAAATTCTAGATACATGCCAAATACGTGCCAGGCAGACCATTGATTGCTCATTATGACAGAAAGTTACTACCAGACCCTGATAAGGACCTGGTTGACAGGATGTCAATTTATTAACATTCATTCCTCATAGAACAATTATTGTTCTATGAGGAATGAATGTTAATAAATTGTTGGCCATTCCTGAACTCCTAGTGAACTGGTGAACTTATGGAAAACACTGTGATCCAAACATGACAAGACTGGAAAGATGTACCAGACTGGCTTGCAGGTCTTTGTTCAGATACAACCAGCTTAAACACTGGTGTTCAAACCGGTGCCATTATAGTCATTTAGCAGGCATTTGACAAATGTCCACTGTCACTGCCGGTGTAAAGGTTTCAAATTACCCCCTCCTAAACATTACCCCCCGGTAACTTGAAACCGGTTTCAGATTACCCCCCGGAAACTAGATTTGCATCAATCATCGCATCTATTGCACTAAAAAAATCAAAAAAATCATCCCGCTTCTTGTTTTGGTCTGAAGATTTTCATCCGTCATCCCACTTCGTGGTTTGCTATCAATATTTTGATCCGAAAAAAATAATAGCCTCGAAGCCATTTTCTCCATGTAAACTTCAGCGGCGAATAGTATTTTAGTTACAGATGAAAATATTGATAACAAACCACGAAGTGGGATGACGGATGAAAATCTTCAGACCAAAACAGCGGGATGAATTTTTTGATATTTTTAGTGCAATAAATGCGATGATTGATGCAATTAACAGTTTGCAGGGGGGTAATGTTTAGGAGGGGGTAATCTGAAACCTTTACACCGGCATCATATCTTTGAACTTGTTTCAGCTGCAGTTGTCAAACAATATTTCAAGAGTTCCAGGCTACAGATTGCAGCAATATGTAAGCTTATTCGATTCAAATAATAGTGGAATTTCATTGACAGTTAGCAAATACAATGTTCACACTGTATGCTGTAGCCATTGGAGCAAATCTGATTTCACAAGTGGTGAGTTTTGGTGGCTTGACCAGAAGAGGGAGGACAATTATAGGCCTCCTTCAGACTCAACTCAGCAGAGATATTCAACCGTGTCAGGATTGCCTCAAGTTCATAAAAATGGAACTAGATACTGGGTGCAAATGTCACTGTGTAATGATCAAGCACATTTCAGCCCTCCAGGAGCATATCACTGTGCCAGATGGATGGCAAAGGAAATTTGCTGTTCAAAAATTTACTTGTTCATGAACAATTCAAACCTACAGCACAAGAGCCAAAGGCTCCTCGACCCACCCTTGTCTGCTCACCATTAACACCAATGTGAAGGCCTGGTTAACTGCTCCAAACAGTTCAGACGTTCCACATAATGACCTCTGTTGCCTCTATACTTTGGAGTAATTTGGCAAGGATGACAGTCAAGTGGCAGACATTACACTGACGAAAATGAGACAGCATCTGTGGTATATGAGGGAGGATTTGATTGGTCTTGCATTGTTTCTGATTGTGTCTGGAATAGGGAAGAAAGATGTGATGATGGCTGTTCTGAAGAGACCACAGATGAAAACAGATGTCAGAAGGGTTTTTTTCAAAGTCAATTGAATAATTCCAGGAATTATAGATTAATTGAATTCTGTCACTGAAAGATCTATGCAGCTGTTCACTGCACTTACCGGGTAAAATTGATCCACATTGTCTTACAGATGATCAAATTATTTGGCCTTCCAGCCCTGCTTAGTTTGATGCCAAGCATAAGGTGGCAAGCATAAAAGTTATCAATGACTCTGTGGAACATGCTGTCTAATTGCAACGGAATTCAACTGTGCTCAATGGCAGCTTGTGTTTCAGATAGCCGAATATGATCGACGTCTCATGACGACTGCACTTAAGAAAAAGTACAGAGCTGACAAGACACATTCTAATCTTTACCTACATTACTGTGAACACTGAATAGTAGTGTGACATGACCTAAGCACTATTTCACTCAAATATTTTGACCAGTTCAAATAAAAATGAACATTAAATGTTATTTAACAGTAAAAATGCCGTTTTCGTCATTTTACAAAACTTTGCATGTCCTGAGGTGTCACTAAAACTCATTGCATCTGCCTATAATTTTGCACTAATGTTCCTGATCCCAAACGGCACCAAACTAGGGTCTAGCCCAATATGAAATGAAAAATAATTTTTTTCCCTAACATTGGTGAATCGGCCTAATATATGCACATGCATATATCGGGTATATATGCAAAACCTTGTGTTGGTTAGTTTAGCCTTAGAAGTAAAATTTGGTGTTTTTATTCCCTGTTCTGAAAGTCTACTACTGCTGCTATCCAATATTCCAGTTGTTTGCTTGTGATTATTAATTTTTTCGCTATTGCTTCTTTTCTGAAACTGCTGCCTTCTTCAGTGTCATACATTACTTGTAAATGGCTATTCTGTTGGGTTTCTATAGTTTGTCAATATTAGCATAGAAATTCATGGAAATTTAAGTACTTTTCATGCGGCAGAAATGTGATTTTTATATGCCAGCACTACTTCTAGTGAATTCAGACTCAGTTGTTGCTTTAATTTGACATTTTGTTGGTTACAAATATATGTGCCAGGCTTTTGTAAATGCATCTTTGGTTCCTTCAAGTCAACTTTTCTAAACGAAGCAGTTGCTGGTAATGCTACTGTAACGCCCGCCCCTATCGGCCTCCCCGGAGTCGCCACTTCCGGATCCTCGCTCGATGGGACCGCGTGCTGCTGTGGACGAGCTCTAGAGATTGAGGGAGGACAGGAGGAGGTGACTTCCGGGTTCGAATCCCAACGATGGAAAGGCGGCCAGTTATTTCGACTGCCGGACTCCCTATATGAAATTGGCGGCCTACTAGCCAATCTATCACTTCTTCGCAATATACCAGGGTGTGCGAAATCTTTAGGCCTAGCACCCAAAGTTTCTTCCAGGCCGATGGTCGAGTGGTATGGCGCGTCCGCAGTGGTAATAGCGGTGAGGTAACCAGGGTTCAAATCCACAGCAGGCTTGGGTACTGGCGATGTCTCCAATCTTTCCAAGCGTGATACAACTTCCGTCAGCGCCTCCCTGACATTATCTCTTACCGCCGAGATCTCTTCCCTTACATTTAATTGTACTGAGGAAATAGCATCGCTAACATTTGATTGCACTGAGGAAATAGCATCGCTAACATTTGATTGCACCGCCAAGACATTAAACTCCACCGTGGCAATCGCATCCTGTGTGTCCCTGGCATGCATCTGCATAGCTTCTTGAGTCGACTTAGCATTAGTCTGTATTGCCTCGAGCAATATCTCCATAGAAGAAGGGGGCCTAGAAGGCTGAGCAGGAGTGACTGGTCTAGACTCCTCCATAGCGCTATAGAAATGACTTCTATCTTTATAGCTCACAATCAATCAAGTATTCATTCAACGTCAGTTGCATTCAATGCCATCAATGATCAAAGTCAGAAGTTTAATTTATATTTCTTATTATTCACAATCACTTGAATCTTCAATTGACATCAATTATGTTCAAAGCAATCAAACATAAAAGTCAGTAAGTTCAATTATCAGTTCCTATCCTTTGTAAAGACATTCAATGAAAATCAAATGCAACAATTCAATGCAAACACCTATCAACCGGAGTATGCCTAAATTAAATCCCGATTGACTCTCAAGTCCCACGGCCAATTTCAGTTCAGCCCAAAATATCTAAATAACCGATCGTATTAATTCCCCAATAAAGCGTACCTTATGTCCGAAGACAAGGGACAAAGCCGATCGTGTGCGAAGAGCATCGACGAAGTCGAATTCCAAGAGAGGCGACGAAGGCACAAGCAAGGCGTCGAGTTTGAAACGCCCTAAAGGGATCAGCTAAATCCGTCGCTGATTCCACGCAATGAACAACGATTTCGGCTATGTATCCAAGCCGTTTGAGAAAGACGCCCTTAGGCAAACATACGAACAACCGCTTCGCAACACAATTTCAGAACGCTGACGATTCGAAGCCCACGATAAATCACTCCGTGTGACAGGGCGAAGAGAGGCCTTGACTGATTAATCCAGGAGTAGATCCAATGCGAAAGCGAAGGCAAAACTCGCAACAACGCTGATATATTTCTCGCAACAAACTAACTCTTTTATTAAATCGACTCCATGTCGAGAGAGAATGAATCGACAACAACGACGCCGAAGACTAGTGTAAGCGGCACTTTATCCTGGCCAAACTTCACTAACTCGATCGAGCCTAAGACTACCAAAAGCCGCAATACATCCAGTTGCCTTGAAATCCTGTCCACGTCTGCGCTTTAGCTGCCCGCTCTCGCTTTTATAACTGCCTGGTCTGCAGAGCGTCCCCTTTACTACGCATGCGCAGCTAGAGAGCTGCGCGCGCCAACCCAGCAGCTGTACAGCTGTCTCAAGGCGGCAAGAATCAGCTGCCACGTGCACCCTCTCCTGTCTGTCTGCAATTATTTGTCTTTCTCCTTCTATCTCTCTTTCTGAAAAGCGCCCTCAGACGTGAGATCACGTAACCTCAAATGCACTAATTCAACCTGAGGAAGCAGAGAGCTATTAACACATACACAGGCCAGCACGTCCTCTTCAGTGCGTCTCTTTGTCTGTCTGACTGTATTGCTCGCTCCCTCCATCCGTCGGACCACCGCAGAGAAGCGTGCGAAAGATTGCCAGTCGGTCGACAGCAGAGCGGCACGCTCTTTGAAGACGGCCGAGGCGTCGATTGCCTTATCGTGGGAAAATACACGAATTAATGAAACAGCAGCGGCTGCACAGGCGGTCGCGGTGACCCGTGTCAAACACGCATCAATATTAAAATCTAGGTCACACGAAGCACCGAAAGAAAACCATATATATATATCAGATCTCTGAAACCGATCAAAAATTAAATAAAATAATAATATAATAATATTATCGACCAGAAACCTGTAGCGTAGTCATACGTCGCTACACTGTCTGCGGCCACCCCCAAATTTTAAGATTTCTTTAAATGGGAAAAGACATCTTAAAATTTCTAGTAAGGCCATACTCCAATTTTTACATCAAGGATTCAAATGCAAGAATTAAGAAAATATATGCGATGAACAGTCCTCAACGTAAGCATCACAAAGTTCACATTTTAGCGTTAAATGTCAGTTCCAGCGAAAGAAATAAACATTATTATAATTATAATTTTATCATTACTTTTATATAGCTCCATCGCTAAGAGTTCCGTGAAGCTCCAAAAGCATTCATATATATAGTATATATAAGCTTCCTTCAGTTCAGCCATACACAGAGTATTTTACGGCGAAGCATGACATAAGCCTACAGACAGGAATATAGACCCAACCACACAGGTCATCAAGATTACCAATAGGCTACCACCTATTTACAAGACCCCGTAGGTTTATCCTGTGGTATCACTTCTGCATTCACAGATCTACCGAACAGTTCACCTAGGCCTATGATTCTTTTAACATCACCAACTAGTAGAGAACACCGCCATTAATCGAGCGCGTCCCAGTCTAGTTTGATACTTTCCATGCGAGACTAAATAAGCACACAGCTAAACTCTCTACGAAACCATATTATTATTATTAGGCCCATTATAACTGTTGTAGCGTATATCAAGATTCACCATAAAATAAACACAGTGCAACTTCAACCTAATAGGCCTAGGCCTGCTCTTACCACATAGCATCTATATATTCCAGAAGGCCTACCATCATAACTAAGCAATTCTATTTATTATTATGCAACCTACTAGGCGCAGAAACCAGCTTAAATAGGCCAGCGTAACATTAGGCCTATTAGCCTGTCTCGGTTCCAGCAAACCAAATTAAAATGCACAGAATAATTACAATACAAAAGCTTAACTAGGTCAACTTAATATACTGTAATTAACGCTACAATAAGCTTACAGGCTACACTTCTTGTAAGCATCTTTCACGATATAGTGTAACCATAAAATCATAGGCCTATTAAAAGGACCATCATGATTTCAAAACTAAGATTACAGTCTTTGCAAGAATCTATAGGCCGTTATAGTCTATCTTTAGTCCACTATAAATCTTATGCATCATTGCATGGCATCTATGCCTATCATCCTTTCTTCATTCTATTACCGCATGCATCAGACCACCCACGCGCCTGGGAAACAAAGATTGCCAATTAATCGCTGCTCACTATTCTCCCACGCCATGCATCTACAGCGTGCGTCTCTTAAAATCCCGTGGGAATTAGGCAACAAACATGATCCTTTTACATGTAGGTTAAAGTGCATCGTACGACTAAGGTCGCGCTGACCTGCACAAAATTAGGCCTAATTGCAAAAATTACCAGCATAACTAAATTATCGCTTATTCCTCAGCGTTAGGCTATTAAAACAAGTAGGCCTACATTTTAAACGCGACCAACTATACATATAATCCCGTTGCGATCTGATATTATTCATAAAACAACAGCATAATTAAATATTATTGTCGTCTATGTCTTAACATTATTAACACTCTTAGGCCTACCATTTTAATCAAGGCAGATTATATATCTACTGGAGCTCAAATATATACAACATGCCGACAAATTTTACCGAACCTCAGAATAGTATGGGCCTATCCTCAGGGTAAACTATATATATATAGGCCTAATCCCTCAAGATGCAGTCAAGTGCTACATGGGTCGATTAACCATTTACTTAGCGCCTTTTAACTCATCAATAATGCATCTATACACTTAATATATACATAAACTCTATGTGGGCCTACCAAACACTTATGTAGCGCCTCATTAAACTTAATTAATATGCATCTATACAATTATACATATACAAAAATTCTATGCAAGGAAATTAGGAGCATTAAAATTTAACTGTGCAAATTTCTTAAAATTAGGCCTAATGCAGATTTCGACTTTGAGCATCATCTCAGAATCACTTCTTAGAGACATAGGCCTACTATTTTAACCTAGCCTCAAGAAAGGTCGGTTAAGTTCACATAATCACGATCAATGGCCTTAATTAAAATATGCAGCTTTAGTCAATCTATCTTCATGTCAAATTAATATTTATATAGCGCAATGCAAGAGCAATGACAGTCCATGTTTCTGTCTACAGCAGAGGCAATAATAAAATTGTCCATCGCTTCAATGCAAATGCAATGCAATACTAATCTATATCACCATTGCGAACATTAATCAGACAGTCGGCAATGCAATACAAATATTAATACTATGCCATACATATATGAAGGCACAACATACGATGCAAGAATACAGTTATTTACACAGTAACACACACATGTAAAGACTTCCACATGTAAATCAAAAATGTATTCATCAAAATCAAAATAAAACAGTTTTACAGGTGCTTCCTGCATTCAAAATGGCCGCAAATTAAGCGGTCATTCAACAGAGTTACCCAGCTGACGTGAAGTTCTCAGGCGGACGAAGTCCGGTCGGTTCTCCCAGCATCCTCCAGATCCGGTCCTCAGGGGGTCCATTGCGAAGCGGACAGCTCCTCAAAAGGTGCGAACTGTCGTCACAGTAGAAACAGCGTCGCTCCTCTCTTGGTGAGTTCCGACCACTGTCTCGCCTCCTCGACGATGATGGCGACCTCCGCGACCGACGCTCCTGGTTCTGCCCGTTCCGCTGGTCCCTGCTCGGCGCTGGAGCGGACCGAACAGCGAACACACGGCCAACGCTGGGGTTGTCGTGGTCATCGCCCACAGGTTGTCCAAGGTTGTCGCTAGGTGAAGCCTGCTGCTGTTGTCGAAGAGGACAGAAGCGTGCTATGTGGTCCGTTGCTGAACACTCGAAGCATCTCCGCGCCGATCGTCCAGCTTCCGGTTCCGCCGCCTGTCGGTATCTGCACGTAGAACTCCAATGACCTGTTCTATTACAGATCGAACAGCGTTGATTGTTCCGCCAGTTCCCTCCGTTAACGTTATACCGACCATTTCCGGTTGACCCGTTCTGACCTGTCCACGACCCGCGATTATTGTCTCTGTATTGTGGCGCCGACACGGGTTGCCGCTCCATCTTCTCCAGTCTCTCCATTCGTCGCAGCAGGTCCTTCATTTCCGAATCGTCTTCCTCTTTGACCGCGTTGACACGTCCATATCGTCGTTCGTGCTGCTCATGGCCACCGTCTTCTGCTTTCTGATAGCCGTCCAATCGCATCGCTACCTTGTAGGCTTCGTCGAGGGATCTCGGTTCTCGCTCTCGGATCTTCAGAGCAAGAGTTCTATCTCTCAGGGCATCCAAGAATGCCCGAACAGCAATTGCTTCGCTGTGGACAGTCGAAGAGCCCGGATACGCCCGCGTGGTCAGACGGCGCACATCATCGACCAGCACTCCCATATCCTCATCGGCTTTCTGCTTTCGAGTGCTCAGTTGTGTTTGGTACAGGGCTTGTTGCTCAGCATTTCCATAACGTTCTCGCAGTCGCTGAACCAAAGCCGTCCAAGTGTCCAAGTTATCCGCATTCGACTCGCTCAGCAAATGAGTCGCCGGTTCAACCAATGAGACTACTAATTGGTCCAATCTCTCCTCGTCCGTCCAGTTGTTATTCCTGGCGCACACGGAGAATTTTCGTAAGAATGTTTCAACGTCCGTCTTTCCGCTGAACGACCCGAGTTTCAGGAATTGTTTTGGCTTAGGAGGAGAAGTCGATGTCTGTTTAACCTCGCCCTCTTTAGCTGTTGCAGACGCGGTCGGTTCAAGTTCCTTGACTGTTCCCTTTGAACTGATCGACGGTAGCTCCCAGTCGCCGGTCGTTTGCGTTGCGACGGTGGTCGTCGGGACAATTTTGATAGGACCGACCGAAACGTTGGTAGGCGCCAGTGCTTTCGTTTCACCAACCGCAGACGTCGCTTTATTATCGGCCGTCGTTTCATTTCTCTCCAGAGGTGTCGACTTCATTACCGCCTGACATCGCGGTAGTTCGGCATCACGGCTAAATCCGAAGTTTTGCGCGCCGAGGCACGAACTCATCCTCGCCGATTCCACGACCGTTGGCCACCGAGGAAAGACAGCGTCGCTTGGTCGAAACGAGTCGAGACAGCGAAGCGGGTCAACCCAAACCCGGTTGTCGCTGCTACCGTAGAAAGCGCTCGGAGTGTAGGTCGGAGCATACCTCCACGGCATGTTTGAATGGTCGGGTCGAGCGTATGGTTGCATCCAGTCGACCGTTGCCATCGCCGCTGGTCCTGGAGGAAGGTCGGGTCGAGCGTAGTCTCGACCAACCATGGTCGAAGTTGCACGACCGTCGAGGACGCAGTCAGGCATTGACTGATAGGTCGGCATTACCGACGCTGGTTGTGTAAAGTCGACCCGACTCATTGCCATTTCCACTCTTTGTTGATCGACATGTGCGAGCGACGCTTGCATTCTCCATTGTGGATCCGGTCGAGGATACTCGACGAGAGGAAGGGACGAAGAGGCCAAAGGGACTGGGTTGACCTTATCACCCCCCTCCCGTGACAATTTATTAGCGATCGGTTTATTCACTTCCAAATTTCTAAACTCCGGTTGCTGTGCTGCATGCATTCTGTTATCAATTATTTTAACAGTTTTAGGTCTAGATTCCATTATCTTGCTGATCTCAACGTCTACACTACCATCATCAGACATTATTTCCACATTATCAGCAAATTCCCTTTCCTTCCTTCTTTCAAAAGAAATTGCCATTTCGCCTGTTCTAGCATAGTCAGTTTCCTCTTCTAACCTATCATCACCAAAATCTCTAGAACTAATTTGACCCCACTGGCTGGGACCAATTGTAACGCCCGCCCCTATCGGCCTCCCCGGAGTCGCCACTTCCGGATCCTCGCTCGATGGGACCGCGTGCTGCTGTGGACGAGCTCTAGAGATTGAGGGAGGACAGGAGGAGGTGACTTCCGGGTTCGAATCCCAACGATGGAAAGGCGGCCAGTTATTTCGACTGCCGGACTCCCTATATGAAATTGGCGGCCTACTAGCCAATCTATCACTTCTTCGCAATATACCAGGGTGTGCGAAATCTTTAGGCCTAGCACCCAAAGTTTCTTCCAGGCCGATGGTCGAGTGGTATGGCGCGTCCGCAGTGGTAATAGCGGTGAGGTAACCAGGGTTCAAATCCACAGCAGGCTTGGGTACTGGCGATGTCTCCAATCTTTCCAAGCGTGATACAACTTCCGTCAGCGCCTCCCTGACATTATCTCTTACCGCCGAGATCTCTTCCCTTACATTTAATTGTACTGAGGAAATAGCATCGCTAACATTTGATTGCACTGAGGAAATAGCATCGCTAACATTTGATTGCACCGCCAAGACATTAAACTCCACCGTGGCAATCGCATCCTGTGTGTCCCTGGCATGCATCTGCATAGCTTCTTGAGTCGACTTAGCATTAGTCTGTATTGCCTCGAGCAATATCTCCATAGAAGAAGGGGGCCTAGAAGGCTGAGCAGGAGTGACTGGTCTAGACTCCTCCATAGCGCTATAGAAATGACTTCTATCTTTATAGCTCACAATCAATCAAGTATTCATTCAACGTCAGTTGCATTCAATGCCATCAATGATCAAAGTCAGAAGTTTAATTAATATTTCTTATTATTCACAATCACTTGAATCTTCAATTGACATCAATTATGTTCAAAGCAATCAAACATAAAAGTCAGTAAGTTCAATTATCAGTTCCTATCCTTTGTAAAGACATTCAATGAAAATCAAATGCAACAATTCAATGCAAACACCTATCAACCGGAGTATGCCTAAATTAAATCCCGATTGACTCTCAAGTCCCACGGCCAATTTCAGTTCAGCCCAAAATATCTAAATAACCGATCGTATTAATTCCCCAATAAAGCGTACCTTATGTCCGAAGACAAGGGACAAAGCCGATCGTGTGCGAAGAGCATCGACGAAGTCGAATTCCAAGAGAGGCGACGAAGGCACAAGCAAGGCGTCGAGTTTGAAACGCCCTAAAGGGATCAGCTAAATCCGTCGCTGATTCCACGCAATGAACAACGATTTCGGCTATGTATCCAAGCCGTTTGAGAAAGACGCCCTTAGGCAAACATACGAACAACCGCTTCGCAACACAATTTCAGAACGCTGACGATTCGAAGCCCACGATAAATCACTCCGTGTGACAGGGCGAAGAGAGGCCTTGACTGATTAATCCAGGAGTAGATCCAATGCGAAAGCGAAGGCAAAACTCGCAACAACGCTGATATATTTCTCGCAACAAACTAACTCTTTTATTAAATCGACTCCATGTCGAGAGAGAATGAATCGACAACAACGACGCCGAAGACTAGTGTAAGCGGCACTTTATCCTGGCCAAACTTCACTAACTCGATCGAGCCTAAGACTACCAAAAGCCGCAATACATCCAGTTGCCTTGAAATCCTGTCCACGTCTGCGCTTTAGCTGCCCGCTCTCGCTTTTATAACTGCCTGGTCTGCAGAGCGTCCCCTTTACTACGCATGCGCAGCTAGAGAGCTGCGCGCGCCAACCCAGCAGCTGTACAGCTGTCTCAAGGCGGCAAGAATCAGCTGCCACGTGCACCCTCTCCTGTCTGTCTGCAATTATTTGTCTTTCTCCTTCTATCTCTCTTTCTGAAAAGCGCCCTCAGACGTGAGATCACGTAACCTCAAATGCACTAATTCAACCTGAGGAAGCAGAGAGCTATTAACACATACACAGGCCAGCACGTCCTCTTCAGTGCGTCTCTTTGTCTGTCTGACTGTATTGCTCGCTCCCTCCATCCGTCGGACCACCGCAGAGAAGCGTGCGAAAGATTGCCAGTCGGTCGACAGCAGAGCGGCACGCTCTTTGAAGACGGCCGAGGCGTCGATTGCCTTATCGTGGGAAAATACACGAATTAATGAAACAGCAGCGGCTGCACAGGCGGTCGCGGTGACCCGTGTCAAACACGCATCAATATTAAAATCTAGGTCACACGAAGCACCGAAAGAAAACCATATATATATATCAGATCTCTGAAACCGATCAAAAATTAAATAAAATAATAATATAATAATATTATCGACCAGAAACCTGTAGCGTAGTCATACGTCGCTACACTACTACGTCTTTGTAGTGCAGGGCATGATCAGACTATGAAGTCGTGCATTGTAATGAGGCGTTAGTGCACTGCTGCTGCTGCCATAATGCTAGCAGCCATAAGTCCCTTGGCGCCATTTGTCGATCGCTGTCGAAGTCATGTCGCTCTGATCAAGACTGATAATGTCTAAGGCGGAGTGATACACGGCCGCCGGAACTATTTATCTGGCTAAGTTCTTTCACTCCCAGCAGCGTAATTCGTCTTCCAACGAGACCTGTCGTCGTCGGCGGCGGCAAAAATCAGGAAGTCGGCATCTGTGCATTTCAGATTAATGGTTTCGATGTTCACACGAGACAGCAGGCTGTGGCGATGTTTGCAGAGAGTGGAGCAACCATCACGCTACTCCTCGCTCGACCATCTGTGCAGGTGAGTCCACAGCCACGAGGAGACACACTTTCATCATATAAGGCTTTATATGCATCATTTTTTGCGAGTACATATTATGGTAAGACATGTAAATAAACTAAAATAATAATAATAATAAAATGATCTGTAAAAGGACATAAAATTTAATCTTAGCAAATCTGAGTGCATCTGTTTCGTCATACACCATGTCGTACAGTACTTTAACCTCTCATTGATGTAATGGTTGTACATGTCTTACATGTCGTAGCCAGTGGCGGTGCCAGGATTTCAGTTTGGGAGGCTAAAGAGGGTTTTTCGTGCAAATATTTCATTTTTATATGGAAAAAATGGATGGCCTTTTCTTGGGGGGCGTAGCTCACCCTAGCACCACCACTGATTGTAGCGGCAATCACACCTGTGAGAAGCCGTTTTAAAAGGCACTGCATACATTTTTGGTTACCTGCAAGCGTTTAAAGAATACCTGTGCAAAGACAGAATATCTTAGACCATATTTTTGCTATTGAAGACATGCAAAGTTTGCTATTGTGCTTATAACTACTCTAACTCTAACACTCGATTACATTCTGAAGAAAGAACTGTTCAAAACCAGTTTGCTGCTCTCGTAAAAAAACTACCCGTAATGGCATTTCTGTTTTATCTTGCATTTGATGTAACACATTTCTATATTTCCTTAACTAATTTAAGGCACCTGGCACTCCATTGATTTTGTCATATGACGTAAATTTGCGTACTTCTAAATCTGAAACTAAATTATATGAATCAATGTGCATAAACAACATAATGTAACTAATAAAGTCTGCTATTTGCCTGAATTAGCATATTAGCAAAATCCTCATGAATAGACATTCATGACGAGTTTGATTTCAAAGAGTTTCTTCAGTAAACTTCTGCCATTTGAGCTCTGAGCTATTTTAAGGTCGTCATAGCCCTTAGTCACTATTGCATTCTTAAAAGCATAATAATTATGCCCTCACATTATTTATTAACATCATGGCTAATCATGATTTCCCCAATGCACCCAGTGTTTATTTGAAATCTCAATCTACTTTTTGTGATGTTGATTATTTAAATTCAATATCCTGAATATATACACTAAGGTCTAAAGCAATAGTATTTCCAGTTTTACTTTTACTATTGTGCATTTCTTTAGTCTTTATATAATGGCTTATTTCTTTTTCAAGGTCTCAATTTCGGACTTACTTAAACCTATGGAAATTTGTAGGCACTAGGCGCAGCCCTGACGGAATATTCGACCCTGCATTTGAAAGGGCGTAGTGTTAGTTTTTTTGAGGTAACATACTTAGCACTCTATGTTGATAGTTTTAGCTATTTGCTACATAATTCTGTGCATTCGTATTCCTGGTTAAATATAAGAAGAAAGTCAAGGAATGATAAATACATTCACTAGAATCCTTGGGGAGACACATCAAGTGAAAATAGCAGTTCATTATTGAATAAGAAGTAGCCTTCCAGGAAAAGTTGAAAACGATTCGTTTAAATTTCAGGCAAAACTATTTTTAATTCTCAACTTGAGACATTTTTTATTGTGTGCTTTGAAAATATTTGAAGATAATGGTAATGAATTGACATGAATAGATTATTAGCACAGGATGAGAAAGCAGAAATAGAAAAACAAAGTGTTTCAGATATGGAAAGGTTCTCATCCACCTGTTATTCACTTTTATCATGGTTTCCCTTGTTAATTTTTTCCAGCTTGGAAATGGAATTTTGAATGACCATACTGATGAATTGCCCCTGGCAGATGCACCACCATTGTGTGGATATCAAGTACTTCGCCACAACGTTAGTAAAGTAAAACCAAGATGTGATTTAAGTCATTTATAAATTTGGGAGAGTTTCAGTTTACAATTTATTCAAATAAATGTGTGAACCATTTCATATTAATGTATTGATAGCTGACTTTTCTTCCTTTAATTTGATAAATCTAATCCCATTAAGCAGGTTCATATGGCCTTTTACCATTTGTATTTAATGATTTCTTCAACCTTACCTCTGATCGCCACTCTTATTCAACTAGAAAATTAACTGTTTATGACCTTCCCTACACACATACTAACACTCGTCGATTCTCTATACAATGTACTGGCTCCCAGTGTTGGAACTCTCTCCCTACATATCTTCATTCCCAACCTAACACTAGATTATAATCTAAACTTCGCCTTTATCCACTTAAAACACTTCTGATATGTAATAGTTATGGTTTCTGCTCAGTGGTTTCGCCAAGTCTTTAGTTAAGTCCTTAGTCAAGTCATTAGTTAAGAGTTGTTTTTCTCGTTGTAGGCCCACTCTATTTGTCAATTGCTTAATAATATTTTTTCTCTCTCCCTAATAATCTTTATATTCCTACAATTGAATGTGCTGTCATGTTTTTAAAAAATATTTTACATGAACAAGCGGGATTGTCCATCCCTTCTGGGTCTCCCCTTCTTAACCAAATTATGTCAAAGTATTGTTCACTGCCATAATTGTATCATGTTTGTTTGTTGTTTTGGTTGAGGAAAAAATAAATAAATAAATATCTTGTGATTCATTAGTATGCTTCTTACCTGTTCTATCAACTAAGTCCTAAGCAATTTTTAGTGAATGGGTGAGAAACTTCTTGATTGGTAACTTTCCATGCAGTCAAAAATATTTGAGACTGTATTACCGTGTATATATATATATATATATATATATATACAGGGTGGGCCAAAAGTATTTGTTCAACTTTGAAGGCCTATAACTTAGGCAGTTTAGCAAGTAAGTGTATGCTTAATGCATCAAATTAAAGGTATTTCACTCTAGTATTAACTCTAAAAAAGTCGAACTGATACTAGTTTAGGTTTTAATTATATACTAGGAACAGCGCTAGCTACCATTTTTTGTCATTGCTGACGCATTATGACGCCGTTTCCCCGGGAAATTCTATCGTTTTTTGCTAAAACGCGCGTAGACACGATCATTTTGGGTGTTTGTAGGGTCCCTACCGTGAATATCTTCTAATCGGAAAACCACGTCCTCTCAATTTTGCCAACAGCCGTGCACTGCCATGCGCTGCTTCAGACGCTTGTACGCTCACGCTGCCAGCCGTTTCTTTTCGTAAGAGCTGGAGAGTTCGCGGGACTTCTCGTCGACAAATTACTTTAACTTTACGTCTATAATCTTTTCCAATGCGCTATTCAGTGCTTCTAAGACTGCCTGTTTTGCGCTGAATTTGCATGCAGGGCCTGCCCTGGTCATTGTCTTGACTGCAAATGTACGCGGACACACGAGCAATGTTAGCGGATGTGAGCGCCGTGCGCTACGATTCCCATGGTTTGCGATAAAGTCCTGTTTTATCAATTTTCCGTAGCAGATAATACAAGGTATTGTTTATTCCATCCTCTGTTAGAATATTCGTTAATCATTTCAAACGAATTAAATCCCTTATCAGTTCGTAAACTTAAGATCGAAACGCGATCGTCTGTCAACGGCGCCAGGTTGCGTCACAAACGACAGCAAAATATAGTAGCTAGCGCTGTTCCGGGCATATAATTAAAACCTATACTAGTATCAGTTCGACTTTTTTAGAGTTAATACTAGAGTGAAATACCTTTAATTTGATGCATTAAGCATACACTTACTTGCTAAACTGCCTAAGTTATAGGCCTTCAAAGTTGAACAAATACTTTTGGCCCACCCTGTATATATATATAGCCAGTAGTCGTATGAAGAAACATGACAGCTATGAAGACTGAACATTTCATTTCAACGAACAGCAGAATTTAAAAGTGGCTTGATGATGGTCTTAGGATCGTCATATCAATATAAGCAGTGACTTTAGTGATGAGATAACTTCAGGTCGTTGATAAGAATGTTGCTAATATAAAGTGTATATTTAATTCCTTTGTTGTTAGGGCTTACTGTTGGAGGAGAATTGTGATGAGTTTGGTCTTCACTCCACCTATGGCGATGTAACTGGAGAGCATCCGGATCTACCAGACCACAGCTCCACCAGAGTCTCAGTCTCAGACGAAGTACCTCCATGAAATTGTCTTCTAAAGTTTATTTGCTTGAATTAAGAATCACTAAAGTTCAAATGATTTCAGAGCAAACCGTTATGTGGCGTAACAAGTTATTCGGTTTCAGTAGGAACTTGTAGTTTTAAATTTTTTAGACCTCTGTTTAATTCATCTCGAGGCTAAAATTGCTATTCTGGGCTTGAAATTTATTCCAATAAAATTAAGAAGTACAGAACTTAATTTTTAAATCAGTATGAAAACATTCATTTAATTCATTTGCTTTCATTTGGCTTTGAACGGTTTTAACATGGCCTATGCTAAAGGTCATCAAACAGAGGCTCAAATGGTATAAGCACTAAAGCCTGTTTAGCTATGGGGTTCTTCACATTTTAGTCACAGCTTTTCCTCTTTGTCTAAACTCTGCACTGAAAACTCATCTCTGGAACAATGACTCCGCACATGCAGCTGCTGTCATTGTTTCTCATCTGAAACGCCTTAGACAAGTCATCAGTCATTCCACTTAAAATTAGTCAAGTATTTTCTTGCTACATAATGCAGCAACTGAATGCAATTGTTGCTTAGATTACTTTTTGTTAATCTTCAATTCGTCGTTCACACTGGGAGTGCCTCTGATTGGTGTGTGCACTGCAAGAGGCGCTTTAGAAATTTACAATCTATGCAACACAATTCAACAATAATACGTTGACTTTTACACGTCTGCGGTGTTTATCATTGAACAGGCGTCAGGTTGCGTTGGACTCGAGTCAAAGATTGCTGTTTTGAATGAGGAAATGAAAAGAATCAGACTACAGTACGAGGATTTCGTGACTACGACGGACACGATGCGCAGTCCCCGACTCGTCCCACGCATGGGAACGCGTCTCGACCAGATACGTCAGCTGCATGGCGCGTCCGATCTCGCTGAGCCGCAATGGGTTCGCAATGAACCGTTGGCAAGAACCAGCAGAAGACACGCAGATGAACCACTGCGGCAGATTAAGACATCGCCGAAGAGAAGTCACCAGCGGCGCTCTGCTTCAGCCGATAAAGATGCCGGTGCGTACAACCGATGCCACGGCGCCGCATCACCCTCAGCGATGGACAGAGCGAGGGAGTTTGATTTAGCGCATCGGACGATGATGTCGAAACCATCGCACAGCGATCTCGAGCAGAATACGAGTGGTCAGTACCTCGACGGTGCTCAGAAGGAGTGGAGCAGTGATGGTGACGGCCGTGTGGTAAATCCTGCCAGCGATTTGAGCGGTCAAACTCACGTGGAAAAGAATGTGGAATCCCTCCAGATGTTGTACAACCAATACGTTGAAGTTATGTACACAAACAAAGCCAATCTGCAGCACACGATCATGGTTCAGCAGAACCTGTTTCAGCAGCAGCTCGCCAGACGCAACTCTGCGAGATTAAAAGTCAGAGCGGAACAGCCACCGTCGCCAAAATCTCTTTCAAAACATCATGCGTTGGACTTGGCCGAGTGCGCTGCGTTACCGTCCCCTGCGACGTCTGCAGCGGGGATCCACCCTAACAGCGTTCAACCAGTCAGCGTGGCCACCGGTTCAGACATTCAGATGGAGTGGGTCGTTAAACGGAGAGCCGACGGGTCGCGCTACATAACGCGACGACCCATTCGAAATCGGATTCTGAAAGAACGTGCTCGGAAGTTGGCCGAAGAACGGTGTGGGCTGACAACGGATGACGATGCGATGAGTGAACTGAAGATTGGACGCTACTGGAGCAAAGAGGAACGCAAGCGCCACCTGGAGAAGGCGCGAGACCACAGACGTCAGAAAGAGATCCTGCTACGACAGCAGATGGAATGCGCCAAAGAAAACTACGAGGCAAAGAAAGAAGGAAACGTCCTTGAAATGACTTATCGGAAAAATGTTCGTCACAAAGGGAAGAAGACTTCAGATGACCCGCCACTACCTGTCCCAGAGTCAGCAAGTCAAAGAAGCCATGAAAGCCATGGAAAAACATACAATCTGTTGTCTGTTACCACAGTGTGATGTGTGGGTGTGTGAGTGCGGGTGTTTGTGGTGGGGGGAGGTCGGTGTGAAGGGGTAACTTGTTAGCTGTGACTGTTTGTCATGTCTGTTGTCTTTGATCGTGGTTAACCGATTGCTATAATGCAATGATCGTGATCAACGTAAGTTACCTCTCCAGGTTAATAAATTGTTTGGTATTAATGGTTGTAACTTCTGCACTCTGTCACTGCTGTGGATGCTTTACATCAGGGGTTCTCAACCGGTGTGTCGCGACACACTGGTGTGTCGCGACTTGACCAGCGGTGTGTCGCGTAAAAGTGGTGTGTCGCTGGTGTGTCGCGAAGAATTGGTGTGTCGCGAATTAATAATAATGATAATAAATTATCTTCGTTTCTTTTCCAAACTGACACAACGCAGTAGGCCTAAGATTACACGAAATAATCCTAAATAATATCAGTCTACTAAATTCTCACAGCATACGTCCGTTGTTCATACATTATACACTGACTTCCTTTACCTACAGGTCATTTAGAAGTTTAGCGGATGACTGCAATGAGAATTTGTTGCGCTCTCTTTATCTATTTTACCGCGGTCTGGGATAGTTATGACGTTTGTCTTCAACGGATATGACAGAGGGCCTATGTAAAAACGTTTGCGATCGCACCTGTTAGAAAACTTTTATCCGTTAACCTAGGCTAAGTCAGCTATCGAAATGGAAAAATTTATGGGTAAGAAAACGTAAATTTGGCCATCCTCTTCAGATGCTGATATTAAGAAGACAATTAAGGTGGATGTTGAACCTATTCCTCAGAGAATGGAGCAGAATTGAACAACAATGAACAGGAAACACTTGTTGAGCTGCAATGTGAGTCCAGAATGAAGGACATGTATAAGCAATTAATTATCAAGAACCCAGTTCTGGGCAAAGACGTACAAGGAAGAGCATTGCAAATCACTTGCAAGCAAAGCTATCAAGGAGCTGGTTTCCTTTCATATATAGCTCCTACTTATCTGAACAGGGCTTTTCTAAGATGATCAACATAAAGAACAAGAATCGGAACACACTTGTCGGAGGTGCCCTCTCAGCCTGCTTACGAGTTGCACTTACAAAAACTGTGGAACCGCGTTTTAATATGATCCAAAGAAAAATTCAAGAACAAAGATCCCATTAGTATCTGTTAGGAATACAAGGTCTTAGTAAAATTAGGTGACTAAATTGACGTCGAGTTGTAGAAACGACTATAGATTGGAATCAGAATTTTAGAATCATAAAAATTGGAAAGAAATTCAATATAAATTATGTTCATTTATTAAAAAGGTAAGCACTTTAGCATTTTAGAAGGATAAATAAGTTTGAGAGCAAATTTTAAATATTTTAGACATGTTTAACTTTGACACTTTTTTTTATATTTTTCGACATTTAGGCCTACATATGACGATTGAATGGTGTGTCGCCAAATTTGATGGCAAGTTTAAGTGTGTCGCAGGACGAAAAAGGTTGAGAACCCCTGCTTTACATAAAACGCACCTCTGTTCCATGCTATACATCCTTTTTATTGAAATCCTGCATTCTAGCATATGAACTTTTGCAGTATTAGTTTGGTTAAAAGAAACGATTGTTGAACTGCTGTTTCTGCCCACATCTGGTGCCATTTAAGATAAATGGCCACGTAAGTTTAACTGCTATTAAAGTTTGTTTCATTTTATTATTTACATGATTAATCTGGATAAAGAAATGATGAACTGAAGAATGGTTCTCAGTTAAGCCGTAATGTCTGTCATTATGCTGGAAATGGGGCACAGATGAAGAAATGGATCTTTACAGCAACATTGTGCAAATCTGAGCAACCTTTTAGATTCTTGTTTTATGAACAATTCTTCACTCTGCACTTGATGTGGTTCTTCGGTATTGTATACAATCTGCTGCAGTTTTGCGAATGATTATGGATCATAATCTTGATGCAGTGTGCAACTGATTGAATTGACCCTAAATGGCAGAAGGTGCTAAATTGGGTGAAATTACGTAATATTTGTATATAAAAACAATTGAATTTTTGTAGCATTAATTATATTGAAATTGTTTTAATATGATGAATGGGATTTTGTTAGTCGGAACTGAACTGAAAAGTGAACTGAAAGCATATCGCATCATTTCTTACAGAACGTTAATGTGTGTGTCCTATAATAGAGATCTGTTGTTGTTGCCATGGGCGGAGACCTAGGGGGGGACAGGGGGGGACGGTCCCCCCCAATAAAAGTGTTGGGGGGACGGCCCATGCATTTGTCCCCCCCAATGTTTGAGCGTGAAGACTTGTTTGGCGGCGAAAATAGAAAATTTCGGCCCGAGATTTGGCCGGATGACTAAAAAAGAAAAAAAAAAGAAAAAGAAAAAAAGGTCATCAACTTTTTTGGCGGCGAAAATAGAAAATTTCGGCGAGATTTGGCCCAAGATTTGGCCGGATGACTAAAAAAAAAAAAGAAAAGAAAAAAAGGAGCGAAATTTTTTTTTCGAGATTTCGCCGGTCGTCAGAAATTTTTCGGAAATCTCGCGTCTTTCCGTCCCCCCCAATTTTCGGCCCAGGTCTCCGCCTATGGTTGTTGCTGTTGTTGTTGATGGTGAACAGATGTTGTATATCTGACAGACGCATCAAATTCTGTAAATACTTTGACTCTTATTTTATCATGGTACCTGATCTGTGATCATTTTGCTTTGTGAGATTGTGTGCAGCATGTTTCTAGAGGTTTAGTGGATTACTTTTACGAGTTTTCAGATGTCTAAGTTATTATTTAATTTAAGTTGGTTGCTGTTCTGTTAGCAGTCACTCTTGATATATCAGTATTCGTCCTTGTGGTTCATGCTTTCTAGATAGAGGATGATCAGTTTTGGAGTGTTATGCTGGTTTGAATGGCATTGGCTGAAAACAATTGTTATTCTTTATGGGCTACTGCAATAGAACTCCCTTAAATGTGTTCAGTGGCTTACATGCTAGGTAAGTTTTCAATGGTAGAATACTTGTGTGCTGACTTCTTATTCTAGTCCTGGGTTCTGCTTTAAATGTCACTTTGTGATGAATTGTGCAAAGTGAGTCAAACAAGGCACCTATTATTTCTCAAAACTTTATAGCATTGTACTGATTGTGGTGTGTTATCAGGGTTGTCTTTATAAATAAATGAATGTAATTAGTAATTATAAGCTTGTTCTACTAGGAAATAACTATAATCATATCCAATTATCCATGCTTTTTATTGAAACCAAAAGCAAAATGGTTTTGAAAACTGCAATATGTTACAATGTTGCTCAAAGGGAGAATCCTAAAAGGGCCTAAACCTAACTAACTAGAGTCACCCCAGAATATGCATTGTATTATATGATCATAAGAAGCTGATCAGATATTACCAAAGGTCTTTGTTTGAATACGCAGAGATAACATAGAAAATTAGAACTTAAACAGTTGAACTACAGAACAAAAGCTCAACTAGTTAGCTACTGCTAATGTTGCCTATACTATTTGGTTTGTTAATGTTGCAATCGCTGAGGGCTGTCTAGTTTAATCACTAGTGGTCAGTTGTTCTGATCTTAAAAGTTTGTCAATTGAGTATCTATATTAGACATCGTCAGTGCACAAAAAAGGGAAAAAGGGACATGGTAAATTGATCGAGTCGATCGTCACTCGGCCAAGTCGAGTCGATTGAGAAATCGATCGATTTGCAAGTAGTGTCGATCATTGGTTCTGCCAAGTCAAGTCGATCGTTATTGACTCGACTCGACTTAGATATATTTTACTAATTATTTCTTGCAGCTTATCTTTAAATGTCCCACAAAGTGACCCTTCATGATATAGTGACGTAATTCTCAAGTAGCACACAATTATAGACTACTAGCTGGGGTACCCGGCGTTACCCGGGAATTTTAGGATCCTCTTCCCCCTTCCCCTCTGCAGTCAGTACCGACGATCTCCAAACATTCGAAAATCTGTATATATAGGGCCAAGCAGTGGCGTAGCCAGGAATTTATCTAGGGGTGCTGGGCGTTTATGGCTTGGCTGGATGCCCTTCCCAACACCAACAGTAAATATTAAATTAATAGGCTAATATAAATATTAAATTACAGTAAATAAAAAGGGAATAAAGTAACAAAGGGGATAAAGTAAGAAAAACAATTGTTACTACAAACCATTCTCTTGTTTTTCTTATTTATATGGATAAATAACCTTTTAAAAATGTTTTTCCTGAGCCAATGGGGGGTTTTACCCCCCGAACCCCCCCTGTCCACGCCACTTAGACCAAGGCTTGCATCAGAACAGGACTGATGTGTTGACTACTCACTGCTTGTGGGGGGTGGTGGTGTAGTAGTCACCTTGCAGCCGATGGGCTGCAGGTTCGAATCTACCTCAAGTCGCTCTGTAGGGACCTTGGGCAAGTCCTTTACTCGCAATTGCTCAGCGCTTCAGCGTGAAACTCCGAGGCAGCGTTCGCTCTGTAGTCGGGAGCGCCTCTGAGTAGGGGGCTTGAAGGGGCGCTATAACAAGTGCACATACAAACTCTGATATATGGCAATATTTTATTCCACATTAAGGTGAGTATTAATGAGAGTGGCAGCATTGTAATTGTAATCAAGACAATTATTTATATAGCATCGTCGGTAGCAAGCTACATGTACTTCTAGGATGCTTTACACACAATGTCATATTAATACAAAATTGTCAAAGTTCAGCATGAATGCAAACAGCTCAGAGCAGGGGCAGCTTTAACTGTGTTTAAAGGCAGATTGAGTTTTTATTTCTTGGCAGCTGACGCACACATGCGGTTCATGTAGGCCTATAGGCCTAATTAGGCCTAACCTAATTTAGAATAATCTCTCTATCTCTTTCAAAACCAAAATACCTACATTGTTACTTTCCGGAAGGTAAATATCATGAAATGAAATGCAGTTATTGTCATGGTTTCTTGGAAACGCATTTGCATGTCTGTGAAATTCATGAATAGGCCTAGCCTAATTTAGCTCCAACTTAAGCAAGTACCCTATAATTATTTTCATCCATCCAGTTTCCATTTAATCAAGAACATTTTCATCAATCAGCTTCCATTAGGCAAGAATGTTTTCATCAATCCAGACATTATCAAGCTTCCATTGAAGCAAGAACATTTTCATCAATCCAGCTCCAATTTAAGCAGGTAGACTACATTTTCATCAATCCAGCTTCCATTTAGGCAAGACTATTTTCATCAAAATCCAGCTTCTATTGCAGTAAAAAATAATTTTGATTCAATCCGACTTTTATTTAGCGAGAATTCTTTTCATCAATCCTACTTGTGTACATGGCTGATTGACGACCGAGGAGGTTGTTGAATGTCGACCACAACTTCTTTGGCTCCGTTGACAGGCGAGTGATGACCGCCTCCCAGTATTCGCGCCACTCTCCCCGTAAGCGGTGTGCATCTTCCGGACGAAATGAATCCACGTGGTTTGATCTTGAGGAGAGCGCGTTCGTCTGTAAATCCTCTCCAGGCAGCGGGCGCGTCGGCGGAGCGCTCTGCACTCTGCGTTGAACCCCGGAGACAGCGGTCGATGACGAGTCTTAACGGATCGCAATGGTGAGAAAGTGTCGATGATCTCGGTCATCACAGCTTCGTAGGAATCGAATAGTTCAGTGACAGACTGCGTAGGAATTGATTCAACATCTTTGAAGAGAGGATGGTCCTGAATCGTTGCTCCAAAAGCGGCGCGATCCAAGTTTTTCCAATGGCGAATCTGTCTTGTAATGAGGAGTGGCTGTTCCAGAATAAAAGGAATGGAGGCGATCACTAGACTGGTCGGATATGATAGGAGGATGGATGTCTATATCCATCACCTGACAATCGACCCTGGTGACGATTAGGTCGAGCCAACCACCCAGGCGGTGTGTAGGCTCAGCAAAGTGTTGCAATACCTCGTGTATATACTGAGAAACGCGGTCGGACTTGGTGAACCCGCCAATAAGTCGCCCAGCAGCCCGGTGGACCTGCTCCAACCTTTCGATCCGAACCCACGGGAGACCATCAAAGGTGGAGGCGCAGTAAGCTTAGTTTAGGCGGCTCAGCAGAAATGCATGAACAAGTGAGATCGACTGCAGCTTTAAAAGTCAGAGAGCGATGACCCTGAGCTGCCGCCGCTGAGGCCTATTAGCAGCTTTTTTGTATTCGTTTTTGGTCTTCGTTGCATCCATAAAGATGAATTCTGTAACTGTGATTAATAGTTTGCATATTGGTAGACCAGAGTGTAGTAGGACACATGTTTAGTTTTGATAAGTCAGAGTGGATGTATTTTGATCCATAAAGTGAATGGGTCCAAATGGACCCAACGGGAATTGACTGTACAAACAACAGACTTCTGCTACAAAGCCTACTGAACATAAGAAATATGCAATAATTCTCAGTTATTACACTTTTATGCATAATATGTAACATATGGATGGCCACCTAATTGAAATTGGCGATTTCTGTAATATGGCTAATTGGTTATGCATAGTTGGCAAACATGTAGGCCTACTATTGGGAATTCAGCAGGTTTCTCATGTCTTGCGTGATGCTTCTGCAGCAGTTGTTTACCATGTTTCCCAACAACAACCATAGCCCTAAATAACCTGCATGATGCCTAACGTGACAACAGTTGACCCTCATGACGCCAATTGCACCCCATACCACATGTCTACCACATATTTCATATTTTTGGGTTGAAGCTATTCATGTAACATGCTCTCCTTGTACCTCCACTGAACCATCTGATGACCACGATCCTTTGTAATATTTCAAGCAATTTGGTGATGAAGATATGATACAGAACATAAAGAAATATGATTGCAATGTATGCAGACTTTGCATAAAAGGATTACTCATCAAAGGACAATTCGCAAAGAGAATGTTCATCACGGGATATTCATCAAAGAACTAATCATGAAGAAACGAGCTTACATACATGCGTACACATATGTGCCGGTATATATAATTATATAATTATACATAAATGCATACAATACGTACATACATACATATATCCATAATTATGCATACATACACATACATACACACAAGTATATGTCCATGTGCGCATCTATACGGTTTTTAGCCCATATCTTGCAAGGCCAAACATACAAATTTTTAAATGAAACTTTACAGTCTTAAAGGCAATTCATATTCACGTACAATGGTCACATTTCAACAAAATATTTCAAACAGAGCAAAAACTATATCAGTTTTAGTGAGGCCACCCACCGTTTTTTGACGATTCAAAAACGAAACGCAAGAAATTAGGTTTTTTGCTATTATCATTGCCAGAAGTAAGAATATCAAAATGAATCTTTACAGGTTTAAAGACAATTCATATTTACCCATGATGGCCAGATATCATCAAAATATTTCAAACACAATAAAAGTTATACCACTTTTAGTGAGACCACCCACCGTTTTTGACGATTAAAAAACGTAACGCAACAAAAAGTAACAAAAGCGTGATTTTATCAAGTCATATCTCAAATAACTGTTTGGAACTAAACTTGATAGTGATTCACAACTTGTGTTCAATGTGCCCACCACCAGTGCCAAAACTTCTTTTGAGTCTCTTCGCAAAGTTCTTGATGGACCTGTTGATTAACCTGACAGATTTCATATTTACCAATTTGATTGTCATCTTGCTAAGTGACTTCTCAGATATTATTACTATTTAAAAAAGCGTATGTTTGGCCAAGATATGCTCTGAAAACCGTAGGGGATTACTTTTTTGGCGCACCCTGTAGACCTACACACAATAGTATACATAATCTTTATTGTGAAGAAGATCGATACTTTCAATTTAATTAAGCAATGGAGTTACGTGCCAAGCGCCGCGCGTGTTAATTGTAGGCCCAGAAATACCCATAAGTTCCTGATCTAGTTCGTGCAATTGAAACTGCCCCAACTGTGCCACGCCGGACCCACAGACAAGTAAATTACTCAGAATAATAGACCAAACCCAGGTAGTGGCCTAAATAAGATCGTATTTTTTTCAGTTAGCTTATCGTCAGTGGACGAGACGTGCCGTTTACACCACCAATGTGTGCGCAAAACTTTGGGACTTTTTGGCAGGTTTAACATGATTTTGTAACCCGTGGGAAGATGCTGTTCTCTTTGCTGAAACTGCAGGTGATTCGTAGTGGACCACTGCTAGTATAATCTGGAGACAGTCGTGGAATCAAAGCCGTTATGACAGTAACTGTTGTTTCGAAGACAGGACTTGATCACTTGAACGATGCGTTGATATAAGGAATAACTCCAACACTTGAAAGATTAGGCTATATTACAGATTAAATATAGGATCGTTTACAGACGACAGAATTGAGAAGAAACTTTCAGTTTCATGCATTTTGGTATAGGCTACTCGGCTGCACGACGCGTTTATATATGGCGTTTGAAAGTCTGTAGCAGGATTCCCGCTTTCTGATTGGAATGATAACTATGGAAACTTTACCTTTATGTGACTTAAAGCTAGCCAGTCATGGGTTAGCCTGGCTTTGTCCGCAATGAGCACACACTAATTGGTTGCTTGAATGATGTACTATAGGGTCCATTATTCGGATATTGGCTTAGCATAGGAATGAGCGTCATAATGAATAAACAATTGCTATGGCGACATAATTTATGCTTTCATCAGTATCGCTATTATTAATTTTGTCAAAGCAGGCACAAATGGAAGACTTCATTTAGCCTATATTGTCATGGCAACCACTGATGCAATGTCTTAATAAAACACAAAGAGCGTTTAACAATGAGCAATTTGATCTCAGCACTTTAATTTCTTTCTTATAATTTAAATGACATCAGAGTATCAGGGTCGGATTAACAAATGTGATGCGCCAGTGGCGTACGTAGCAAGGTTTTGGGAGCCCTGTGCAGGGCTTCGGTGGTGGGCCCTTCAATGCTTGAACCTCATCGATTTCAGACAAAAAGGTTGTGCAAAAACGCCTGGCTATTTTGCCATAGACTCTGTTTGCATATTTCGCACCAGAAATTTAAAATAATTAATTTATTTAAAAAATTTAACTATATTTTCCAGTTTATCCCTATAAATATTTTCTATTTCTTCAGGCTAACAGAGAAAATTGAATTAGTGGTGAGGGCATAAATTATCGTTGCTGCATAAAAATATATAGATCGGTTAAAATGGATCACGGACCGTGTATTGTCCACCTCTCTTG
This sequence comes from Lumbricus terrestris, assembly GCA_949752735.1. Classification (NCBI taxonomy): domain Eukaryota; kingdom Metazoa; phylum Annelida; class Clitellata; order Crassiclitellata; family Lumbricidae; genus Lumbricus; species Lumbricus terrestris. The sequence continues at coordinate 28,548,743 of OX457039.1, forward strand.
TCCAGTAGGTCTATGCACCATCAAATTGCGTCATTTAATGGACCTAATGCGTCAGATAGCACTTGAGTTTCCAATCAGGCAAATCAATTATGTCGATTGTTTAAATAAGCAAGAAAATCTACATCTCACAAGAATATCTGACCGATTTTGATATGAAACTGCCTGATAATGAAAACCCAACAGGACCCACCCATGTGCAAAGGATAGCACGACACATCATACCGCGACACTTAATGCCACGACGGCTAATACCGGACATTTAATCCCGGCGACAATTATTGTTCCTGCGTCAGTTGGCGTAATTGCAGAACACGGGACCGCTAGTTTTCAACGATTTTAGTATAGTATAGTATATTGTATGCAGGGCTGAAAGTGAGCCGGGCCGGTGCTGTTGCCGGGTCTCAGCCGGGTCGCTTGTTTACCAAAAATCAGACGAAAAAGGAAAAAAGGTCATCAACTTTTTGGGAGAGGAAAAAAGGACTTCTCATCGATATTTCGGTCGGATGACTAAAAAAGTTCATAAACTTTTTTGGGAGAGGAAAAATCCTTTTCATCGACACTTCGGTTGGATGACTAAAAAAGTTCATAAATTTTTTATGGAGAGGAAAAAATACTTTTCATCGATACTTCGGTTGGATGACTAAAAAAGGTCGTCAGAATTTTTGTCCGGCAAAAGATGGAAAAAAAATTTCGGCGACACTCAGCCAAAAATCTCGCGAAAGTCACATATCTAACCTACAACGTTTTTCAAACCTCTCAGCCCTCCTACATTAGGTTCTCAGAGAAATGGGTGGAAAACAACTCTGGAGTGCAATATAATTAAACGGAAATGACAGTATTTCGGACACATAGTGAGGAAGACAACAAACAGCCTTGAAAAGGATAGGCTACAATAACCGGTGAAACTGAGAGATCAAGAGGAAGAGGCAGACCAAGAAGATTGTGGATGGACGGCGTGAAGGAATGGATGGGACTGTCGATGGAACGGGTGGTGCGAGCAACACAGCAGAAGGATCTCTGGATAAAAATTGTCCATGATGCCGCCAATGTTCGGAATGCCGAGTAAGGCACCGACGACGACGATCATTAATGCATTGAGAACAGTGCTTAAAGTGTAAAAAAAGAAGTGCCAGGACGCTGTATTGTATACGGAGACTTAACTGGTCGTCAGTGGCGGCGCCAGGATTTCAGGTTGGGGGGGGCTGCAAAATCCCTCATAATTTCGTTGCTGAAAGATATGGTTTCAGAGTTCAAGAAATGTTTTCTCCCCATTGTTCAAATTTGACAAATTTCCACATTGCAGTAATAGCATTTTAGGTTGTCATTTTAACTAAACGGCTCATCACTTCAGTGCCGATCAGTGGCATATAGCAATAGGTGGTGCAGCTTGTGCAGTGCACACAGGGCCGGATTTACATGTAAGCCAACTAAGCCCGTGCTTAGGGCCTCCGGAATCTGGGGGCCTCCAAAAGTGAACTAAAGAAAAAAACTCAGTGGCTTATAAATTATAACTTATAAATTATAAGCCACTGATTTTTTTCTTTAGTTCACGATTGATTATAATCAATCATTTCATCTTACTTTTTTAATAGGAGTTGATGCGGCTAATGCGTAAGATCGAACACACTTGCTCTTAGTCTCAGTTATAGCCTACTGTGGTTGAACGCTTGCGTCTCGTCGATATTTATATTTCGTCTGGTAAGAACCTGCGACAACCGATACATTATTGTTTAATGCGGAAAGTGAGGAAGAACACGTTTTTTGAATGTTTGATCGATGGTAAAAGTGCATTTTAGCGTATATAATTATTCGCCATTGCATGTGTGTCACGGTTTTCACGTTTCAGTGTTTATCAGATAGCCTACAAGTCGAATTGACGAAAATAATTCTTGCAACATAGAGGTCGGATTCATAAAAAGAATTTTTACTAAAATAGAAATGAGATATATAAACAATCTCGCTGAAATCGAAGTTGGATTCAAAAATAATAATTTCTAATTAAACAGAAGTGATATTGATGAAAAATAATTCCTCCTAAACAAAAGCTTTCCATCCAACTGGAGAAATGCTGAATTTAAGGAAATACTGTCATCAAGATTTGTATGACTATGACATCATTGTCAGGGACGGCATCAAAAGCGATTTTCCTAACCTTGAAGTGGTGCTTCGTATGTTTCTGAGTCTAATGGTAGGCCTAGCAAATTGCACTGTTCTCGCAGCTCAAGCGCATAAAAAAGCGAACTTCGCTCCACGATGCACCAGAATAAACTCGATCTGCTCATTGAGCTTGCTTTTCATCGAATGCAAACAACTACGCAAAATTCCTTTTGATGACATTATCGCAGATTATGCGATGCAGCAATGCAGGAAAAGTTGATGTAAAATTTCATTGTGATTTCTAGTAGGCTATGTATACCATAAAAAAACTGGAATAAAACTAGTGTAGGCTATCAATTACAATTCGACTCGTTATAAAGACTAACAGTACGGTAGTTGATCAAACATGGATCACTGGCGCAATATGCATTAGGAATAAACTTAGATCTAGAAATGTGCATTTTGTCTGTGGGGCCTCATAATTGAAATTGCTTAGGGCCTCACTCTGTTCAAATCCGGCCCTGAGTGCACAAGGGCCCCAGGCTGTTGAGGGGCCCCCGCGGTCAGAGTCATTTTTTATTTTAAGAATTATTCAGAATGTGTTTATATCTACATGTACAGAATTCAGTTCGGCGGAAGTCGCGTTCGAGAAGGAAACGACAGGGAGCAGTGGAAGAGTGGAAGACGACGACCTGTGGACTGGTTCCACCTTGTCCTCCCTGGAGGTCGTCTCCAGTCGACGATGGCACGCAGGTGGAACGCAACGAGGAGAGGCCGAACAGTAAGCAGCACCCAGCGAACAGTGATCGAACTGCGGAGGAAGATTGTTCGGATGGAAGACTCTGAATGCGGAAAGAAAACTGGATTTGGTCCTATTCGGAATGGTGGTCTGAATTCTGGGTCACTTCATGACAATCGTCAATTATTTGACCATTGCCACAATGCGGTGCTGTGTCTTGGGCTTGACCTCCTCAGGTCATCATCTGACACCGAAACAGACCAAACATATGTCTGGCTCTGATACAGGCTAGCACCGGCGGTTAACCCTAATCCCTCACTTTACTGAACTCATGTACAACGCCATTTCCTTCGGCGTCAGCTGGGTCCGGCCACGACCCTCAAAGGGTCATGGTCCGGCGCTCCACACATCTTTTTACAATTTTTGTTTTGTTTTGTTTTTTTATTATTTTTATTATTATAGGTTTACGACATAGTTGTAAAAAACGTTTTTTTCGTTTTTTATTCGCTCCCAAAAAACGTCGTTTTTTTCGTTTTTTATTTTTGAAAAATAAAAAACGATAAAAAACGATGGGAAAAATAACTATTATTCTCCTTAATTTTAACTTTTTTCTGATATTTCTTATGTTTCCCGCCAACTCTCAAGGATTCAGCAAACTAAAGTCATTATTTCATCGTTTAACATCATCATTTAAGAGATAGCCTTCGTGTAGTAGGTTCCTAATCAATGTTTTCAAGGTGAAAATGCGGTTTTATATGTAACAAAGGCAAATTATTTTCCGTTTCCGTTTTTTATCGTTTTTTTGTCGTTTTTTATTTTTTTGAAAAAAACGACGTTTTTTTCCGTTTTTTATTTTATTTTCATCGTTTTTTACATCTATGGTTTACGACCAGTTACGGTGCGCCAGTGACCCTTCTGCTTTGCTATTGGACTTACGGAGTTTTACCTCACGCCAGCGGTCCAGCAGAGAACCAGTTAATTATTATTTCACTTTGATCTTAGCCAAAAGGCCGAGAAGTGCTAATTGCCCTGGGGCTGCTGGAGTTTATATAGGATAGTTGCCCCCATTAAAACGGTGTTTAACGTGACCATAAACTTGCACAGTGTATTTCAAAGTTATACGCCCGCCAGAGACTTTGACTTTTGATTGAGCGCGTACAATGCAATTTTTTCTAATTAATTCTGTGCATCTGAGGAGCATATGAGAAACACATTACCTATTAAACAGAAAACCAAATAGTACCTATCTAAATAGTGTTAAAATTTGCGTCCGTTGAAACGCCATCAGCCTCTAGCGGCAAAATATGTAGACGCCGTTGCTACGCAACAATAATGATAATCAGATTCAAGGCAATAGATATATTGCACGTAATTGAGTTGAACGTCTTTATATAGGCTTAGGCCTAGTCTATAGTATACAATCCCCTCACGAAGTCACCTATCTCGTACATTCATTCATTCATTAGATGCATTTATATAGCGCCTCTTCAAGGGGGCTACTCAGAGTCGCTCCCAACCTCAGCGAGGCCATCAAGATGAAAGAGGAAAGCCTGAGCTTGATTTTTAGAAAGAGGGCGGAGTGTCAGAGGAAGACCATTCCAGGTTGAGGGTAGGCCTACACCGTGCCGCTAGTCGTGGTTTATGGCTTCAAAAGTGTCTCTTGAGGTGTTTACATTTTTGTTAAATCTTCAAACTGTAATGGTAACAAATTTCTCATAATTTCAATGATGAAAGACACAGTTTACGAGTTCAATAAAATGAATAAATGTCCTCTCCACGCTGTTTGCATGTTTGAATTTCCTCACTGCAATGGTGGCATTTTAATACGTCATCTTAATGCAGTGTTTAATCTAGACGTCTCTGGGGGGGGGGAAAGTTCCCCCCCCCAGGATTGACATTTCCCCCCCAGAAAAATTTGACAAAATGATATTGGTTTTCTTTACTGTTTTCATCATTGTTTTACATGAAGTGTTATAATATACCGTGATATTATTTATTATTATATGATTATAATGACATTATTTACTACTATAATATATGATACTATCATGTTAAGATGACACCCTAAAATACAGCCATTGCAATGTGGAAATTCAAAAAGTTTCTAATGGGTCACTGAAAAAGTACGGCTATTAAATTGTTAAGATGACACCTAAAAATGCTGCCATTGCAATGTGAAAATTCAAAAAGTTTCCAATGGGTCACTGAAAAAGTACGGCCATTTTGTTAAGATGACACCTTAAAATGCTGCCATTGCAATGTGGAAATTCAAAAAGTTTCTAATGGACCAACCACTGAAAAACTACAGCTATTTTGTTAAGAAGCATCTGCCTGTGCCCGTCGTGTTGGCCTGGCCATCAAGCGTGCGACAAAGAAAGACCTGAGCGATGTTGACCCACGCAATGGCGTTCGTGATCTTTGGCGTCGTGTTGGGGCCATCACCAAGGGGCGAGCGCCTGGTGACATGGGGTCTGAACTCAGTGCTGAAGATCTCAACACACATTACGCTAGCATATCCAACGATGCCGAATACGAGCCTCCCCTCTACCGAGTCACTGCGCCTTCAAACCAGGTCATCATCTCCGAGCGCCGGATTTTTCATCTCCTCGACCACCTTCACCATACGGCTGATGGAGATGACGGTCTGCCCGCATGGTTTTTGAGGCTCACGGCCCCGGTCTACTCGGAGGCCCTGTCCTACCTCATCAACCGCTCGTTCGCTGAATTCCATGTTCCCTACCAATGGAAGACAGCGATTATCCATCCTATTGCCAAGATCGATCAACCTAAGGATCCCGGGGACTTCAGGCCCATCTCTATCCTCCCAGTTCTATCCCGATTACTTGAGAGAGAAATTGTCCACGCGTATATCTATCCCACATTTACAAAACCGCCCATGGACCAGTTACTTAAAGACCAGTTCGCCTTCAGGCCCACCGGATCAACAACAGCTGCGCTTGTCTCCATTTTCCATCATACAACTAGTCTACTTGCAACTGAGTCATATGTAACCCTCATTTCACTGGACTTCAGCAAGGCTTTTGACACCGTCCGTCATGTGACGCTTGCCTCTAAGCTCTGCAACTTAGACGTACCAGATGAGGTCTATAACTGGCTCGTGAGCTTCCTCAAAGACCGAAGGCATTCCACACGATTTGCTGGACTGTTGTCGAGCATTGCAAGCATCAATGCCAGTGTCGTCCAGGGTTCCGGGTTTGGACCATCAGGTTTTGTTGCGAATGCCTCCGACCTCCATCCAGTCGATCAGAAGAACATCATCGTTAAGTATGCGGACGATACATATCTGATCATCGGTGCTTCGAAGAGAGCAACTGTTTCATTAGAACTTGACCATATAGCAGTATGGGCTGCTCGCAACAACCTGCGCCTTAATGCTTCTAAATCCCGAGAGATGCTCATTCATCGTCGCGGCCATGCCGAGTCACTACCAACCATTGCCGGAGTAGATCGTGTCTCAAACATGAAGATTCTGGGAGTGACCGTACGAGATGATCTGGACACTTCAACACACATTGATGGAGTATTTGGGACCTGCTCCCGCTCCTTGTACGCCCTCAGAATACTCAAATCCCACGGCCTCCCTACAACCGTGCTGCATGATGTCGCAAGAGCAACGACCGTATCCCGTCTCCTCTACGCTGTGCCTGCTTGGTGGGGCTTCTCTAAAGCTGAGGACAAGTCACGGCTTAACAAATTTCTACAAAGAACCAGGCGAATGGGCTATCTACCAAACACTACAGCAGACGTCTCGGACATGGCTCGCGAAGCTGATGACAAGCTGCTTGCGTCAGTCTGCAGCAATCCATTCCATGTCCTGCGTAGTCTGTTTCCGCCTGTAATAAAGCGTCGCTGCGGTCTGCGCCCGAGATCTCATAACTTTGAATTGCCAGCTAAAGATGATAAGAACTTCATACCTAGAGTACTTTACAATAGCTTAAAGCAAATGATAAAAATAAGCAATTAGTTTAAAATTAACAAATAATGCAACTCTTGAACAATGTACAAACATTTTATTTTTATTATTTTATTTTTCATATTTAACTATTTTTCTGTTCATCTTGTAACTGTGTTGCGGCTTGTCAACCTGATTTCTGATTAAACGAAGATATATATAAGATGACCCCTTAAAATGCTGCCATTGCAATGTTGGAATTCAAAAAAGTTTCTAATGGACCAACCACTGAAAAAGTACAGCTATTTTGTTAAGTTGACCCCTTAAAATGCTGCCATTGCAATGTTGGAATTCAAAAAGTTTCTAATGGGTCACTGAAAAGTACAGCTATTTTGTTAAGACGACACCTTAAAATGCTGCCATTGCAATGTGGAAATTCAAAAAGTTTCTAATGGACCAACCACTGAAAAAGTACAGCTATTTTGTTAAGACGACACCTTAAAATGCTGCAATTGCAATGTTGGAATTCAAAAAGTTTCTAATGGGCCACTGAAAAGTACAGCTATTTCGTTAAGACGACACCTTAAAATGCTGCCATTGCAATGTGGAAATTCAAAAAGTTTCTAATGGACCAACCACTGAAAAAGTACAGCTATTTTGTTAAGGCGACACCTTAAAATGCTGCAATTGCAATGTTGGAATTCAAAAAGTTTCTAATGGGTCACTGAAAAGTACAGCTATTTTGTTAAGACGACACCTTAAAATGCTGCCATTGCAATGTGGAAATTCAAAAATTTTCTAATGGACCAACCACTGAAAAAGTACAGCTATTTTGTTAAGGCGACACCTTAAAATGCTGCCATTGCGATGTTGGAATTCAAAAAGTTTCTAATGGGTCACTGAAAAAGTACAGCTATTTTGTTAAGGCGACACCTTAAAATGCTGCCATTGCAATGTGGAAATTCAAAAAGTTTCTAATGGACCAACCACTGAAAAAGTACAGCTATTTTGTTAAGTCGATACCTTAAAATACTGCAATTGCAATGTTGGAATTCAAAAAGTTTCTAATGGGCCACTGAAAAAGTACAGTTATTTTGTTAAGATGACACCTTAAAATGCTGTCATTGCAATGTGGAAATTCAAAAATTTTCTAATGGACCAACCACTGAAAAAGTACAGTTATTTTGTTAAGATGACACCTTAAAATGCTGCCATTGCCATGTGGAAATTCAGAAAGTTTCTAATGGACCAACCACTGAAAAAGTACAGCTATTTTGTTAAGACAACACCTTAAAATGCTGCCATTGCAATGTGGAAATTCAAAAATTTTCTAATGGTCCATTGAAAAAGTACAGCTATTTTGTTAAGACGACACCTTAAAATGCTGCCATTGCAATGTGGAAATCAAAAAGTTTCTGATGGGGAGGGGCGCATCCCCTCCCCATACCCCTCCCAGTCTCGGTGCTACACGCATCACGAGCGTCCTTCAGACGCTCAACTGTCTCCCCCCCCAGAAACCTCAATTCCCCCCCCCCCCCAGAGGAGGGGGACTAGATTAAACACTGATCTTAATAAAATTGCTCATTATGGATAAACAATGGATAGCACTCTAGAAATCTAAAATGATATATCTGAAATATTTGTGAAATATTTGGGCATAAAACTCAACGTCCCATAGAAACCCTTTGCCATGCACTGGCTGTCTGGACGCCGTCCATGCAGTCATAGACGACCGTCTTGGCAGTGCTGGCCAAATAAGTGATATATAGGACGGCGTCCCACCTCGAAAATAAGTGCCAGGACGCCGTCCATGACCGTCCTGGCACACTTTAAGCCCTGATTGAGAATATAGGCGTAGCATCGTTACATGTTTTCTTCTATTTAGATAGGCTACTTAATATTATAGTGTATCTAAATAGAAGAAAATCAACTTGATCTGAACATTGAACAATACTCCATCACACAGAATCTCACGATGACCTGACCCGATATACTATTATTAGGCCTGTTGTCGTGTAGGCCTAGGCCTAATACCACTTAGTTGCCATGGCGCGCCATTGTGACGTACGTGTTATTCATGACATCTTTCTGTATCTTGTGCATACTTTCGGCTTCGTAAGACTTCAAAACTAGCATGGAAAAACTGTAGAAAAACAAGCTCTATCATAAAAAGAAAGTGAGAAGTTTACTGAGGCGTATGTAACAATCCATTTTGACTGTAGTTAAGACTGTAATTAGAATGGCAGCGAAGGACGAAGATACAGCCGATCCTATTTCGTTTGATACACCACATCAATTCGGAAAGGGAGACTGGGCCGCAGAAATTCACGCCATGAAGGTAGGTCTATAGACTTTCAGGCATAATTGCAGTATCAGAGACTGTGAGTGTCGGTTATAGCCTAACCGACCCTCACAACGTCTAGCCCTGACCTTAACTGACCCTCACGACGCCTAACATGCCCATATAGCCGACCATCACGACGCCAGATGGTTTCCCGAATAATGGATAGATTATTACATGAAAGCTGCAGGATGCGAATGGAATATCTCACAATAAGCGATTCGAAAGACCTATAGTATAGATGCATTCTGCTAAATATCCTCTGACTCTCTCAGTCTGGTACTAAGCAATAATAGTAAGTCAAGGATTTGCTCAAGTTCTCTATAGGTCTACATGTAATTGAGCCTTTATATAGTGACTCGCCGACTCTACAAGATATCTACTCAGAGTCAGAGGCACTCTTTTCGCTATAGCCTGAATGATGTTACATGCCATAGCAAACGAATATAGCCTGTATCAGTGAACAAAACAATGCACAGTGAGCTGAAAGAGTCACCGGTGGTAGGCCCACGCACACACGTGGAACCAACCAGCGGATTACCATTGGCAGATGGCATGGAATCCCAAGGATGGACGATGTTCAGAGTCTCTGGACCAAGTTGTGTGGATAGAGTAGAGCTATAGTGATGGCAGAAGAAAAACTTACAAATCAATTGACATAGAACTGAACTTGTTGTACATGTATGCCTTCTATATGTCCCACGTTGTCTCACTGTACAAATATCAGAGCATAATGAGCATTGCATTGTTTCTCAAGTAGGCCTACAAGTATGAGTACATGCAAGTAGACGTATACACCGTTGAATGTTATACGTCATAATTCGTATGCAAACTCGGAAGCATCTAATGAGAAGACTAATTGAATCATTGGAAAGCGCCTGCAATGTATTGCTTGTGTATTCAATGCCATATAAAGCTGTATCGAATAACCAGGTTCACAATAATCTAAAATCAGACAGTGTTAACGTGGACACTGTAATCATGCATCCAGCATGGGTGGAGTTTGGTTTCCGTTCTTGGAGGGGCTAAAGCCTTCTTAGGGGAGCTAAGCCCTGGAAAATATACCATTTACACGGTTTAAAAAATGAATCTGGGTCTTCTTGGGGGGGGGGGCTTAGCTCTCCTAGCCCCTGATAAACTCCGCCCATTGCATCCAGTATGTAATCCAGTATGTAATACTTTGGCGGTGGGCATTATTATTCAGTGCGCTTCTGGCGCATCTCCTGCATTGTCATCTGGCAACACAATGTATACAGTGTTTCTAATGAATCAGATGACTCATTCGTATTGTTCTTAATTCTTATTGTTCGTATTGTTCTTCTTCTCGTTGTTTTTCTCTTCCTACTTCTCCTTCTACGTAGATCCTACTTATCCCATTTTCCCAACTACCGTTCTAATCCTCTCAGCCTAAGCATCCTCCATTTATATTTATATCGTTTTCTTCGTCTTAGACGGAGATGGAGAGGTTGCGTCGACTGAAGCAAGAGGAACGCAAAGCACTGAGCGCTGAAAACGATCTCCTACAAAGAAGACTCGATGACACTAAAACTCAGATGGTTAGTCGAACCATGGCGCATTTCATTGTCGTGTGTGGGTGTGTAGGTGTGTGTAGGTGTGTGTAGGCGTGTGTAAGGGTGCGCATTAGTCCTGCATAGCACACCTTTGGAATCTTTGAGATCGACTGAAATTTCTGAAATATACAGGGTGGGCCAAAAAAGACCCGGCTTCAAGGGTTTTGCCAATATCTTGGTTAGAAGTAAGAATTTTAAAGAAATTTTACAGACTTCAGAAAATTCATACAATACAAAAGCTATTTTAGTTTTAGTGAGTCCACCCACTTTTTTGACGATTCAAAAACTCAACAGTGCAACAAGTGATGAAAAAATGCTTTGTTAGGTCTCATCTCAAACAATTGTCACCAAATATACTTTAACATTAAGACAAACTTTTAGGATTTCTGCTGTCAGAAGAGGTGACAGATCTCACATTAGGTGTGACACATCAAGCAAATGGATTATGGATTAGATTATTGTAGCCTACAACGTATGGGCCTCATCGTTTTGTGTATTTTTATCTGAATAAACTTAAAACAAATGTTGCTTTTTATAGTGTAGAGTAGGATTGCCGGTATTAGAATAATCAGGTTTTCATCGTAAAAATATTATCTTCATTTACTTTGACTGCTATTCTGCAATATTCAGACTGAATCAAATTAGACCTGGTAGGCCTACTCACTTTATAGGGCAAATAAATCAGCAAAACATCATTCCGCGTTTGGCATACGGTCAGGTCTGAGCTGTCTTAAAATCTGAAGGTGGCCATCAGCTCTTCAAATAAGTTGACCTGCAGTGACTAAGCCTAATACAATGTATTGCGCTCTTTCCCTAAAGAATCGTCGAACGATCTAATCTAATCTAATCTTATCGTTTTCAATCGGTTGATCTCGTTTCTTCAGAGGCTGATGAACGAAACACTGACCCATACGACAGTCAGATACAGCATGGCATTGAACGCCAACAGACAGCACAAGGAAGATCTCATACAACGACTCGAAGACGAACGGAAGATCAAAGAAAAGCTACAGTCCGAAGCAAGTCCCGCAATTGCGCTTTTCTATTTCTAGTTCTGCGTGTCGTATGCCTACTTTATCTCTTTCTTTCAGCCTCTGTGTCCAGGTCTCTGTTGTTGTTGCTGCTGCTGCTGTTGTTGTTGTTGTTATTGTTGTTGTTATTGTTGTTTTTGCTGTTGCTGTTGCTGTATTTGTCTCTCTGACTTTATGGATGTTTCTGCCGTTGTCTTGATTTCTTTACGTCTGTTTGTATTACATACGTTGCTATGGTGGCTTAGCATTGGCCTACTTCTTACTTTAGACCAACTGAAACTCTAATTCAGAATAAATACGTACCGTTAGTTCACCCAGACCACATTATGAATACAAAGATTTTACTTTTTGAACTGAAAAGTTGGCTCTAACTCCGACTTCAGTACCGTCGTACACTCTGCTCCTGGCACAGCAGAAGATGCTTTAACATCTAAACCGCTGCGATTATGGCTCGTTTTTCTTCAGAAAAATCTACTATAGATCAATGCGATTCGTTTTAATTTCTCTCATATAAAAAAAAATATTGATTTCATATTTTCATGTGTTTCCCATTAAAAGGTTGAACACTTATAATAATTATGGCAACCTATACTTCTTGCGCCCATCGAACCGTACGTTGCCTAGACTGCCTATACCCCAGCCTAGCTTGAATCATCTCAATGTACATGTATAGGCCTACGAGGGAATGTAGTCTATCTCCCTCCGTCTCGGTTTCTACGAGATGGTCATGAAACGCACTTATCACCATCCGGTCTTGGTCTCTTCTCGGACAAGAGAAAACAAAGTCTCAATATTTTCGGTCCGATTTCGGAGAGATTGGACGACGCCTCTATCGATCTCGTCTTAATTTAGAATTGGGAAGTCTCGAGTCTTATCTCGATCTTCTCCTAACGGGTCCCGTGAATATCCCTGAACCTTAAAGACCTTAATTAGGCCTATACTCTATTCTGCCCAACCATGCCATAACGCTTTTTAATCCTTTACCCGTTTGCCCCGAGTAAATACGCTGGAAACGGGCTTAAAATTTAAAAATGAACCGGTAAAGGGTTAATCTTTACTAGAAATATCCTACCGCACCTCATAGATAGCCTTATGGATTGGTTGGACTAATATCATATATTTTTGCACCTGCTTGTTTAGGTCGATTTGTTGACGACGGAGCTAAGGTCAGCACTGATTGAGCTGGAAAAGGTGCAAACCACATCCTCCAAACTGGAGAGGTAGCCGTTACACACGATTAGGCTTTTTGTTCATGTTCAACGATAGATTATTTAAAGAAGGAGTATGTTGTGCAGAGCAGGTTTTTAAAATAAATTTTTGATATGAACTTATTCACTAGAACTGCCGAATGTTATCAAAGAATCTCTTTCCAAAGATGATCTCGTTGGCGTATAGAGTAGTTTATTCCAGTTTACTCACTATCTGGTTTACAATGCCCGTCAAACTTTTCAACCTTCTTACGTTCACCAGCCATTCACTCGCTATTGAACCCGTTTAGACATATCGATCGTTCTTCTTTGTTCCTTTCTGCATATCTTCTTCGTTCAGAATCTGCAGTCACTTCTTCATGGTGCGCCAGTTCTCTGGAACGAACTCCAGAAAGACCTGAGTCGCTTGATTCATTTCGTTCTTTAATTAATATGAGGATTTTGTCTGTCGGTTTTGTTTCAAATAATAGACTTCAATAACTCTCCTTTTATATATTTTAGTCGGTGTTACTGGGTACAATGTTACTCTTTGGCTTCTAATGTGCTTTCTTCTGTGTTGCTTAGTGCGTGTAGAGTCTTTGCCTTGTTGTATCTGTCTGTCCATCTACCTGTAGTCCATCTTCTCTGCTCTGGCGCAATGCACTTGTGCTGAATAATTATTGCTTTCACGATCTCCAAATTTGTGCCGTCTTTAAATGTGTATCTCACTCTGTCTGTCTGGATGTCTCTTTCTGTCTCAGTCTCTAGGACTAGTCATCTATTTTTCTTTGTCTTCGTAAGGATTGGTCCAGATGAATGATTTTATTTTGTAGGCAATCTGAAGGCGATAAAGAAAAGTGGCTGAACCTTGCCGGAGAACGCACGCACGAATTAGAAATTGCTCGTAAAATGAATTTGGCAAGTGGACCTGAACTAACAGTTACCCTAACTGTGATGCCATAGGCTTTAAATGGCCATAATGACTGTAGGCCCACTGCCCATCCGTTGCATACAAAACATACCCCAAATTAACCCTAATGGAACGAAATCATGGAACGCCGATAATCTAACCTTTTAGGCCTAATGGTACGGGTATAGATTGAGATTCTAACTTTGCGCTATACTTTACTGTATAGGGCCTAGACCTAAGTGATTGCTTAGAAGCCTTAGAGTAGTAAATGTGAAATTCTAATCCACTGTGGGAAAACGTTAGCGAATGTAGGCCTATTGCATGACTGAACTAGAGTTCCTTACAGATATAGCATGTAGCGATTTTGTAGCCTAAGGTTTTTCGATTTAGCTTATATCTGAATTTCAATTATTGTTTGAACTGAATGAGTTCAATGAAGTTGTATTTCTTTGTGCAGGAGTTGATGGAGAAATTGAATAATTTAACTGACCAGTTGTCCAAGGCTACAACGGAGGTCAGTATATATTTGTACAGAATATAATTTCAGGGTCTATTCTATTAGCTTTGCGAAGACACAGATTAAGGTAGGTCTATACGAATAGGCTTATAATCAAAGGCGCAACCACCCTATGGGACGCACGGGACGCGTCCCCCAACTTTTGAGGGGTCCCCTAACTTTATTATTATGGTCCCCCCTACTTTTAGGACGTGATTCATTATGGTCCCCCCCAACTTTTAGGACGTGATTGCGCTTATGCTTATAATTATCTAGAGATTGCCTTATGAATTTGGCACATTGATCTCCTTGACCATTACACGAATCCCCCGTTTCTTATTCCGTTTCAGTGGCTCGATTTATTGCCTGTACATAAAAGTTTGCTTCCATTTCATAGGCTTATGCAGACAAGGGGTAAGGGTCTTCACATCGCTGTTTTTCAGGCATGTGCAAATGTTGAACTAACTGAATTTGCCTGCTTTGTTAAACATGCTACAATGTTACATGCTATTTGTTGCAAACATCAATGTTAAAGTCTGCAAACATCAATGTTAAAGTCTGCAAACATCAATGTTAAAGTCTGCAAACATCAATGTTAAAGTCTGCAAACATCAATGCTAAAGTCTGCAAACATCAATGTTAAAGTCTGCAAACATCAATGTTAAAGTCTGCAAGCATCAATGGTCCTGATATAATAATAATAATAATTGCACATTTATTCTTCTAGTTGCGATTGTTGAAGTTGATGATGGACGATCGAGAAGATAAGTTGCTGCGTTGTCAGAAGGAGCTTGACCAGCGATCCGGTCAACTCGACTACTACACAGAACAATTCAGAAATCAAAAAGTCTGTTCATACACATGCAAATACTTTACATAGCCTATATACGCTTACAATTGTTTGCTCAATTTCGCCTTAATTTCTGCTATTTGTAAAGAGTCCAAAAGTATCTATGGGCACAACTGACCGCCTTTTATCTCTAGTCACTATAGGCTGCTTAGGTCTAATTCTGCTGCAACTATTTGCCCGATGTCCATGCTGGATGTGCATTATTTGTCAGATTCCATACCAAATGTCCATTATTTGTCAGATTCCCTACCAAATGTCCATTATTTGTCAGATTCCCTACCAAATGTCCATTATTTGTCAGATGTCCATACCAAAATGTCCATTATTTGCCATAGGTCCATACCAAATGTCCATTATTTATCAGATGTGTATACTAAATGTCCGTTATTTGCCAAATGTCCATGGTGGATAATATTCATTATTTGTCAGAGGTGCATACCAAATGTCCATTATTTATCAGATGTGTATACTAAATGTCCGTTATTTGCCAAATGTCCATGGTGGACATTCATTATTTGTCAGAGGTGCATACTAGATGTCGCTTATTTGACCGATGTCCGATGTACTTGATGGACTTTTCAGTGGATATACAATTATAAATATCATGTGAACCTTACATGTCGCGTTCATTTTCTAAAGATTAAAGCGTTGAACTATGTCTAATTATTATGCGACAAAATTATATCGTTCATGGCAGAGCAATCAATGCATAGTTGAGAATCAAAGGTGATGGTTGAATGTTCGAATGAACGGAGTTGTTGGATGAAGAACCGAAGAAATTTGAACGGAGAACAGACAATAACGTTGCTATTATGTCGAATAAATATGTTCACTTTGTCAGAGCTGTAAGTTACTAGTAGGCTACGATTCTTTCATACATATAAATGGTTATGACTTATTATATGGTTTATTTAACAGGAAGAAAATATCAGACTGCAAGTTAAAGTAGAATCTTTGCATGACAGGTAAACCAACTACATGTATGTATTATAACGTGTAAACCTATGCACTTTTATCTATTGATGGATTTTTAAAGAGAAATCAATGTTGCCATTAATTAGACACAAACTGTATGTTCACTACTCTGTGTCTACAGTCAAACGGTTCAACTCTTTCTGGTGCGTTTAGGAAAAGGTTAAAACATAATCTCAGTATTATAGTAATTGGCCATACGGATCTGGAAGAGCCACCCTCCTCCACCATGGCAATTAAGGTCTTAATGAACAGCCAGTGAAAGCCACAGCGTTAAAGTGTTTTTATTACCTTTATTACAATTTACCAATGTTGGCATGTAGGCTAAAGGGTTTAGCGTGAGATCACTGCTCTGCATAATAGCCTATATGCGGCTGTCAGGGACCTCGTAATGGTTTATAATCGTAAACTCCAAATTTATAAAGCGCTATTCTGAACATAAGCCAGAGCACCAGTTTATTTACGAGCGCTGCGTCGTATCAGAGAGTCTAGTGTCCAGAGCAGAAGAACGTCATGATTGAAGAATATAGCCTATATTAGCCGACTTGTGGTCATCATTATGAACTGCAGTGTATACGATAGAAGATCACATCTGTGTATTAGGCTAATGTCGCATTATGATCACTTCACTGCCTTCATAAGATTAATTATAATTCGGAGTGCATTATATATATATATATGTACAATATATATATATATATAATGCAATGGGCCACACAACTGAGCTGGAATCAATTTATTCTCAAACATAAGACTTCATATATATGAAAATGTTGCTTGATCCTGCATGGACATCGTAAATGCACGGTTACATTACATTTTCTATATAATTTTAGGTAATTATTATAGGCTGAAATTGAAGTATGTCAACACGGTGTGGACCTATAATATATTTAATGCATCAGAATCAAAGACTCGCAGAATATGACGTCATCCATTCAACGAAGGTTAACGGAAGAACAAGAGAAGAACCGAAAATCAGACGAAAAGATTCTGCGACTGACGTCCAACATGGCCGAATACGACAGAGTAGGCATGGAGACTAAATTATCCATTTGGACGATTCATTCATTCATTCATTCATTCATGCGATTGGGCGACAAAGATAACAAAACCAATTGTTCAGGACTGGTTACAATGTTCTTAGCATTTTAACGTCCATCTGCATTTGCCTCGTTGTCCTCTTCGTCTAGTGCCATTAAAAATGTGCCTTATATATGGTCTACAGGTCTAATGTATTCTTTGTGCGGTCACTAGAATTGGTAAGATGTTTTTGCGCTGGTTCCGAGTTCGATGCATTGCTCGTTTATTTGTTAGCTGAAGTCGAGCGTTGAAGAGAAGGTGCGGGAGCAGAGGGAGACGATCGAGGGTCTGAGGGACGATGTGAGGCTCGCACAGAACAGAAGGGAGACGACATTGGACGAACTACGATCAGCTCAAGACATCTGGACCAACAGACAGACGGAAGTTACGACGCTCAGACTCGCACTGGAATCTGCCAACAGCGTCAGTATTATAACTCATTTCGATTTCGCGGTAAGCCCTATCCACGGGCTGTGTATACTGTATAGGCCTATAGGCTAAACGAGCCACTCGGTGAAGCTCTAAATTAAGACACATGGCCTAAATTAAAACAGCTGGCCTAAATTAACCAATTTGACCTCATATTTGAGTTGGCGAGGTCGAAGAATATATTATCGACTTAAGCGCAACTAAGGTTTTAATTAGAAAACCATGCATACAGTGAGTTAAAACACAAAACGAAGCAAAGATCCTTCTTTAGGTCTAACTATAGGCTGTGTAGTTTCTTGCAGGTTATGTGCCTATAATCATTTGACTTCCCAGTGAACCTAGTGTTTTGATATTTAGTGTTTTCTTAAATTAAACTTTAGTCGAAATTCGGCATCGAAGCGGAGCTGCTGGATACGAAGCGACTGTTGGAGAGACAGTCCAAGAAGCTGGAAGACGTTCAGAAGCGGAACATGGAACTGCAGCAACAGCAGAGATCATTGTCTGTCGCATCGAAGGCGGAATCCGTTGAGAGATTCGTCGGACGATCAGCGAAGGCGACTTCGAGTTACGTCATTTTCGACGCGAAACCGGAAGTCAGCGAACAACGATCGTCATTCGATGACGTCCGCATAGGAAAGGTAATGGATAGGTAATGGAAAGGTAATGGATAGGTAATGGAAAGGTAATGGAAAGGTATAGTGGAAAGGTAATGGAAAGGTAATGGATAGGTAATGGATAGGTGATGGATAGGTAATGGATAGGTAATGGAAAGGTATAGGGGATAGGTAATGGAAAGGTATAGTGGATAGGTAATGGATAGGTAATGGATAGGTAATGGATAGGTAATGGATAGGTAATGGATAGGTAATGGATAGGTGATGGATAGGTAATGGATAGGTAATGGATAGGTAATGGAAAGGTAATGGATAGGGCACATCCGGTTAAACGCTTCATTTAAGAAAAACTCTAATAAAACGGGGTTTTACCTATAGCCGCACTTCTACATTCGAACAGATGTGCGTTAAAGCTGATCTTAGCCACAATGAAATGGTTGACCCTGAGGGGTCGTTAATGGCTTTTCTCCTCCAGTTCGCCAGTCAATCAATCATTTATTGATATATATATATATATATATTATAGACCTACACATCGAAATTTACATTGCATACAAAGAAGTGGTTTGCCTACAGCTTCTCAGGATACAAAAGGATACCCAAAAGCGACAAGAGAACCGCTTGATTATATATTTACCTTGGTAGCAACGAGATTGCACCAAGGCCCAGTCGCGCAACAAACAGCCATTGGTTTCAATGTAGGCCTAACTGAGGAAACTGTGAAAGCAGGGAATGACAAATACGATACGAAACCAAATCCTAATGTGATGCGACACACATAAGTGGAGATGTGTCAGACTTAACTCACTTCCGTTGCCAGCACATCAAATGTCAAGACGATTACAGATCAATTATTGCCTGGGGGCTGGTGCCCTGGGCCGCTCACAGTTCGGAGTTAGACGATGACGACGACTGCTTTTGAAAACTGTGGTTCTAACAAGAGCAGCAAAACAATAGCAACAATTTAAAAATGATATTATTGTAATAACGATGTTTCCTTGTTGTTGTTGTTTATCGTTGTTGATCGTTGTTTGTAGTGTGTAACGCAAGAAGGTGTTCATCGTTTAAGTGAGGAAAACTGGCTGACGTCATCTGCTCTCGAAGAAGCAGAAGAGGAAGAGGAGGAGGAGGGAGGAACGATGAAGAAACGAGTGGCGATAAAGACGCAGTCTCGCAACACCGTTATGGTATACGCTAGCTTAAATATATATTTTTTCCTTCGGCCCTATAGTGTGTATATATATAGGGCCCGTATATATATTATTAGGCTATCTTTGTTTATTAAAAAATCTGAATGACGAACCGCAATCAGTGACAATAGCGATGAATGATAAACATTCAATTTAGCCATAAGTTGTTGTCTATGTAAAGTAATCTAAGTAGTAAGTTTACCTAATAGCACAAAGCTAACTGGTCGCCGCAACAGCGACAACACTAGCAAGTGCAACAATGGCCTTTGTCAATGCCAATTATGGTATTGACAAAGTGGGAATCTCAATTCGAGGTCAATATGCATCTGTCATTCAGACGTCTTTGAGATGATAGTCAAGGACGCAGCTCTTAAGAGACGTAGAAACCCATTTAATTGCAAATAAAATCATTATTGATAGAAAAAGACGGTTGATTTTTGACCAGCTATTCTGACTTGGAAATTTGACGTGGCTCTCCCACCCATGAGTAGTTCCGTAGGTCCCTCCCCACGCCCACGAGGTCCGTATACGAGGTCCGTATGAGTACGGTATGACTAAAAAAGACCATCAACTATTTTGGCGGATAAAATGGTATCTTTTTCTTGGGAATTCGAGACAAATGACTAAAAAAAAGGTCATCAGATTTTTCCAAGACGACTATTTGTCCCTGTCCCAAGACCGAAAATTTTGGCCCCCACCCCTTCGAAAATTTCTGTATCCGCCCTGTGTAACTTTCTATTAATGAACGTGCAGGAGATGTTGCTTGGGGAAAGAGCTTGAACATAAACCTATAGAGTAGAAATGTTTATTACTTTATTTGGTAATCAGTGCGCCTATAGACCTAATCAGAAATATGTTGATATGTTAATGTCATGTTCTGTTTGCAAGAAATATTAAATGACTTAATCTCATGATGTGAATTTAGCATCGGCCAGAACTGAAGCTGTCGCTAACTGAAGTCAGGGAGGCCGTCTTCAAACTGGACGAAGCCCAACAGAGGTGAGTACAGGCATGGACATTGCGGCCTATATATATATATATATATATATTATATATATGCCGTAAATATACGTCATTTAACTGAAAATGACCTACGTTCTCCAACCACACAGGACGGTTAAGTTCGCCAATTAGATATCATGTTAATTTTAGCAAATAATTGAAGTGTACACTCCATTCGAAATAGTTTACTCAGAAGCTTTAAAGGATTAAACCCTTGCTTGGCTGCATGTCTTGCCCATAAACGCGCTGCACCTTAACTACAATATACTGCAAATTAACAGTTAGTAATCGTTTTTATAGTCTATTTATGCCAAGAGTCGTTATCTGAGGGGTCGATCTATATAGTGTCTTCAAACTCAATGCTGATTGCTGTTGCCGTAACTTAGATTACCGCAAGAGCCGTGATTTTGCCTCTTTTCATCAAGAACAGTTATTTTTGCTAACAGAAACATGGCTCTGGCAAACAGCGTGACGTCGGTTAAAGAACAATTGAAAAAGGCGAAGAAGCGAATCAAGGTATTCTAGGAAAGGTTTTAAATTTAATCTGATGAAAAAGGATTCCTATTATACAGCTACATGTACTTTTCACTTGGCATAGGAAGGTTCAACATAGACAATGTCTGTGTTGATTGTTGAACCTTCCTATGCCATGTGAAAAGGGCTACTGCGAGAGAGAGGTACGCTAAGATCTAAGTAGGCTATATTTTCAATAGGGATTCACAATCACAGTTTCTTGATTAAACAAATCTTCA